>JAMQGT020001605.1:0-120202 GCA_024447675.2 Pterophyllum scalare | reverse complement strand
CTTTGTCCTTGGTTCAGTTACGTATTGCTGCAAATGAAGGGGAAAGAGCAAAGCCGTTTCTGCATCTCTCCTAGGTCTCACAGCTAGCTCTAACATTAAGTTAGCCTCAGTTAGAAGACAAGCTTCAGTTTGTGCTCACGTCTCTGCATGGCAAAATAAACATAGCTGCTGCGTCGCAGTTTTCCTTTAGCTCGCCTTCTCCTTTCCTCTTATCTTGCCTTCTTTTGTTGTCATCCCCGCTGCTTTAAAAGAACAATCTACCCACACAGCATGCCCTTCCAAAATATTTACTCACTCAGTACTGGCTGAATACAAAGGCCATTCTGACCCCCTCTTAGGTCTACCATTCAAACAAACTATGCATGCACACGAATTTGCAGACAGCAATACGTGGTTATTTATAATTTACTTAACAACACATATACTTCATGTTACTTACCTAATTCCTTTAAGAGCTAAGCTCAACATCCTTCATTATGTAAAGATTCTACTGACTACATTCATATGTAAAATGGATTCATTATCTCCATCATCTGGATCACTACCAGGATGAGTCTTGTTAATCCAGGATGACCACTTACAGTCAGAGCACTTAGGTGTTGTGGAAGGTATTTCTGTGGTTGTTGTTGGAGGTGTTCCTGTGCTAGGTGTTGTGGTTGTAGTGGTTGTTGTGTGAGGTGTTCCTGTACCAGGTGTTGTTCTAGGTGCTTCTGTGATTGCAGTGGTTGCTGTGGGAGGTGTTCCTGTGCCAGGTGTCGTTGTAGGTGCTTCTGTGATTGCAGTGGTTGCTGTGGAGGTGTTCCTTTGCCAGGTGTTGTTGTAGGTGCTCTTGGTTATTGTAGTAGTTGGTGTCGAAGTGTCTCTGTGCCAGGTGTTTTGGTTATAATAGGTGTTCCTGTGCCAGGTGTTGTGGTTGTAGTGGTTGTTGTGGGAGGTGTCCTGTACCAGGTGTTGTTAGGTGCTTCTGATTACAGTGGTTGTTGTCTGAGGTGTTCCTGTGCCAGGTGTAGCAATGCGTGGTTATGTTGTGCACCTACTTGGTAGGTATTGCTGATGACTGTAGACACACACACTGCTGAAGCCCTCTGCCTGACCTGCTTCATACATGCTGACAATAAATACTGTGCAGAAAATTATTACTTCAAGTTATTGCTGCAAAAGGCAATTCTATAAGCTATTGGGGTGTGTTTGCCTTTTCACAGGACTCTGCAGTCCTGTGAAAACTTTACTTCATCTGTTATGCATAATGATGGATGGTGATGTTACAGTTGTTTCTTAGGGTCTTCCTCATACCAGTACCCAGTGACACCGACTTCCTCATGAGGTCTAGTCCTGGTGTGGCACATTTGTTGTGTAGAAATCTAACAGAAATATGTCCTGTAGACGAAGGACTGGTGGACATACGGGTTCTGTCATGGCCAGCATTTCAGGCAGTAGCACCTTGAAGGTGAGAGCCCACATCTCTGCTTTTTTTTTTTTTTTTTTTATCTACAACATGTTTTTGTCATGTATGAGCAACAAGTGGCAAGCAGTGAACCCAAAAACAGACTCCAAAACAGGACAGAAGGTTGATGGTGATTTCTTACTGAATATCCCAAAATATAAATACAAGGCAATACATTTGTTATGTTTGTTACTTGGTTCAGTTGGTCTTGCTGTGATCAGAAGATGTGTCTGGAGTCTTAATTATTTCCCAAGTCTTTGTTATCAAATGCACAGCTGTTGCTTCCTTTTGTTTTCACATCAGTAAAAGAAGAGAAGGAAAACAGGCAAAACATTTTTTAGCTAGAAGAATAGATTTTAAACATAAAGGCAGTCAATGAAAACTCTATTCACAATAAAAAATGTCTTCAATTTCAATTTATTGACTTGCACAGTTTAAAAATTACACAAAAAGGCAAAGAGAACAAATAACATACAATCTAAGAAGAGACAAAAAGTCCAATGGATTTTCTCCTAATTAATATTAGAAACAACAAAAAAAAATCATATAGTTATGGAAAAACAAAAAATTGACATACAATAAGTAATTTGGCTACATACAATAATAATCATATCAAAGTATAAAGTTTAATTATGGAACTGTATGTTGATAAAGGAATATTAGTTTGTACTCCTGGGTTCATAGCTATGCAATAGAATACACATCTCTATGAGTGAAACATGAATAACACCTTTGTAAGAAGCATCTCTTGTAACATCTTACAGAGGAACACATTTTTGTAACAGATGAGGGAAAAAAACATTCCATAATTTTGGAACCCTACATCTTATTGAAAATTGACCTTTGTAATTGAGGAACTTTGGAAAAGGAAGGCATGAAACAAGTTGAGAAAGAATGTACCGGTGAGGGAAAATTAAAGTAAGTCTCAGGGATATTTTCTTTGTTAGGATATATCTTTATAAATAAAGACACATACTTGATAGATATTGGTGTCATAAACAGTAAGAATGTTAAATTTCCTAATAAAGGGACAGATGGGATGGATGACTCTGAAGAGTCTGTGGACAGGAGTAGGAAAAGTACTCACCCAAACTAAACTTCTTGCTTTGTAGCAATGCTTCTTGGCAATAAATCTTATAAAGTTGGACAGCCTGTTAATTTCTCCTTACATGGTGCCACATTTGTAAGGAAATTCATTTGTGGGTTGAGCAGCAGAGTTGAGGATGTGGGTTGTGCCTATGGAAAATTTTCCAAATCTTCTCTGCCAACGCCAAACAGCTTATTCTGCTATTGACTCTTGTTTTGAGCTTCTGGTACCCCAGGTGCTGACAATCAGGCTTGTCATCATTGCAGGCAATCTCAGTGCAGACATATCGAGATGAGATTCTGAAACCAGTGGCAATCCCATATCTCCAAAGTTTGGGACTGAAACTCCCCTGAGACTTGCTCACCCCCACAAAGCAGGGTTTATCAGAGACTACCTCCAGAATTTGGGAGTGGAGAGGATGGAATGACCTGCCTGCAGTCCTGACCTCAACTCCACTGAACATTTGTGGGATCAGTTTGGGTGTGCTGTTTGTGTCAGAGTGACCAACACAACTACATTTGCTGATTTTCAAATGCTGGTTGAAGAATGGGATGCCGTCCCACAGCAGTGTGTGACCAAGCTGGTGACCAGCATGAGGAGGAGGTGCCAGGCTGTTGTGGATGTGTGTGGTTCTTACTGAGAACTAGAGCTGCTATTGATTATCCCATCGATTAATCAAGTAATCAGATAAGAAATACTGTTGTCTTATTAACAGGTCATCTGCACATTTTAACTTCCATAGATTACTGCAGATTTTTCTCTGTGAAACAAACAGCCCCCCCCCCAAAAAAAAGTTACTGTGAAGTGTTGGTTCATCACTGAATCACTGAGCTGAACGCTGCTGCTCTATCTCTCCGGTGAGCCTCGAATGATTCACTGTCAATTTATCCTTGAAGCTTTTATTTTGTGCAGTACCCTTTTTGTGTTTTTGCGTCAGCTTGCCAGAAATAGATGTTGGTGTCAAAGAAAAGTGAAAGCTTTAGATGTGATACAGTCTTCTCAAACACTCTGGCTTTTGGGATCATGTTGCAGCTGTTTGACAGTAAATATTAATATCAAACCACTCACTGAAGAGATGAAATTACTACACTAGGTCAGGATTGATGTGCAGGTTAGACTGCAACAATTTAGAAAGAAAAGATCAAAATAAGTAAATGCCACAGGAGGAAAAAATGCAAGTGTATATAGTAAATTGTGTCTGGTTTTTAAACTGATGCTTCAGGCCTTAATGCCACAGTTCTGTGGTGTGGGCTCTGTTGTAATGTAAAGGTCAGAAGGTATTAAAAAAGCTTTATTCAGGCTTGTTTGAACTTATTGATTCATCACAGCTGCAGAAAATAGCTGAAGTCTGGCTTCCCATTCCCTGTAAATTTGATGTATACATCACAAATATCCCTCTGGAACCTGCACATGGATGGTGGGGTGGTGGAGGGGATGAAAAGCTTTTATTTATTGATTTATTTAGTTTGCTGCTTAAATTGACCACAAAAATAGAAGGCTGCGTTTCATGCATAATGTAAGAAGAGTTGCCAGCTTGCAGGCTTTTTCAAGAATTAATTACTAAATGAGAAAAAAAAATCCCTATTACAGATAGAAATAATTTAACACATAATTTATCTTCCACACAGGTTGCTGAGCTTAAACCAAAATAACAGCACGCCAAAATCAAGAAATGAGACCAGAGAACATGTTTCTTTTCTGTTTTTCTGCAGGTTCAGTGCAGGATAATCATGCAGGCTCAGGAAGTCCTGAGACAGCTGCGGATCCCCGAGCTGGATGACTTTCGGCAGTATGTCAGAGGCTTTCCCACCAACGCTCTCATGGGTATGGGCGCCTTTGCGGCCATCACCACCTACTGGTTCGCCACCCGGCCAAAAGCCCTCAAACCACCATGCGATCTTGAACTCCAGTCAGTGGAAATACCAGTAAGTAATTTCTTTTCTTTTCCAGTTAAACTCTCTGGACCAGGGTTATAATAGTTTTGGATTTTACATTATAGTTTAGTTTTAGTTTGTTTTTACCTTTTTTTCCCCTCTAATTCAGTTAGTTTTAGTTAGTTTTTTAGAGTGGTTTTGCTCGTTTTTTATTTTTTGTGTTTCATGCTTAGTTTTATTTAGTTTCAGTATTAGTTTTAGTATTTTCATACTTAATCAGGTGCAAGATTCAAGGCGCAAAAGTGACTACTGTGTAATGAAAACTCAAGAAATATATTAAACAACCAACTGTTCCAAAGACGGCAGCACTACATGCTAAATGTGTGTAACATTAAGGACACACATGAACATCAACAGGGAGAAACAAAGAAAAATATGAACTCCAAAACTCAATAAATTCTACAATAAACACCCAATAAAATTCAACGTCAGTGCAGCAGATTAACAACACCTACATGTGGTTTTTGAAAAAAAAAACAAACTCTTTGAAGGAATCAAAGCTCAAATCCAGCTGCATCCTCATGTTCTCCACCACCTGATGCTGCTTCTGTTTTGGAGCTAGCTTGGTTAGATGCTCTAATTAGACTTGCAATGTCTTTGCGGCCTCTGTACACAACCTATGTAAGTGGCCGACCTCATGTCCGCATTTATGCTTGTGTAGCTGGATTGTGTGTGTTAATTACCCTGTGGTCGTGTGCTGGTGTTTTATAATATAAAGCACCAGCACACGACTCAGACTTTTCTTTTGGTCCTTGCTCTTTGTGCTCAGTTTTTTGGCTGCAAACATATTTTTCCCTTTTTTTTTCCCTTTCTTCATTCCCTCACGTCCATTCTGATAGTTTCAGCAGTCTCCCTCCAGGAATTTGCTGACATTTGTGAGTCCTTATATTGATGCTTTGGTTATTATTCCTGATTTTTATTCTCTAACTGATAAGGTAGCTGGCGAAAAGTAGCCAGAAACTCACAAGAAATAAACAGGTTAATCACAACGTTGCGGGCTGCGTGGACCCGACGAGTAGTCACGTTTCTCTGGAGGTGCGCGCCAGGTTACCTCCTAGGATGCAAGCGATTTCCGTAGCTGCCTTGTGCGTGCTTCTCAGGTGGACTTTGATTGGTGGTTTTTTCCTGACTGAGAAGTGTTCCGCACATTTTTCATCATCCACAGCAAGACACTCGCTTCTATCTGTGCTATTGTAGTCAAAGACACTCCATATGGGACTCTGCTGCTTTCTCCGGAGACCGCTGCCAGTACTTTTCAGACCAGCGCGGTGAGCACGCGCACGCATGCACACAGTTGCCCGATGGCGCTTAAACTCGGAGAGCAGAAAAAATTATTTCATATCAAGCCACAATGCTTTAAAAAAATTGGCAAGAAAATGAAAGTCAATTTATCTATAATTTCAGTTAGTTTCAGTTAGTTTTGTAAACTCACAATACAGTTTTAGTTAGTTATCATTTTTTTCCTTTTAATTATAGTTTTTATTTATTTCAGTTAACGACAATGTTTTTTCAATTTCAGTTTTCGTTATTTCGTTCGTTTTCATTAACTATACTATCCCTGCTCTGGACTGAGGTTTTGGTTTCTTTTACAGAGGAACATATGAGGCATGAAATTCAGTGACAAGTGTGCAAAGCTGACTTCATACACCAGAAATGTTAATGGGTTTCCCTCCAGGAACGTAATCACAGCTGGCATCGGTGCAGTTTTACAAGTTATAAGACATGACTTTATCACTTCTTGTTACATTTAAAGGATTAAAAAGGTTTTCATACAGTCAAATTTGGCTCTGCTCGTGAAGTGGGCTTTATTGACTTTTGTTTTATTATTTCAGGGTGCACAGCATTGTCACTTGTAGCCCAATCTTTCCACTGGAGCTCTTGAGTAGATAAATGTGTTAAGAGATCATGAAGAATTTGCTAAGTAATACTTTATGACTGTTGTTCTCTTGTAGGGTGGTGAGCGTGCAAGAAGATCTGTACTGTGCGACGATGACTCTTACATTACACACTACTACAGCGATGCACGCACATTATATGAGGTGTTCCAACGAGGGCTCAGAGTATCAAGTTAGTGTTTCTCTTATATTGGTTAAACATGAGAAATCCCCAAAGATGCAGATGTTGGATAAAGGTTTCTCTCTTTCGCAGATAATGGACCATGTCTAGGATCGAGGAAACCAAACCAGCCGTATGAATGGCAGACTTATAAAGAGGTTAGATGGGCACCAGAGCCATGTCAGATTTTAGAACTGTTAGAGTGGAGATCAACTTTACAAACTGTATTATTTATTTATTTTGTACAGGTAATAGACAGAGGAGAGTACATCGGCTCTGCCTTCCTTCACAGAGGACACTCTCACACAGGAGACAGATTAATCGGCATCTTCTCTCAGAACAGACCAGAGGTAAAAACTAACACCATCCTTTCATTTTGTTAAATTGACTCAGATTATTCTGTGGTGTTTCTATGATTACTACCCACAAGCTAACTGCGTCCTACAAGGTTAGTGTAGGGCACCAACAACCATGCCATGTTCAAAGTCACTCAAATCACCTTTCTTCCCCCATTCTGATGCTCAGTTTGAACTTCAGCAGGTCATATTGACCATGGCTACATGTTGCTGCATCGTGATTGGCTGATTAACGAACAGCTGAGCATATGTACCTAATAAAGTGCGTCTTTTGTCCTGGCTCTCCCCTCAGCCCCAACCGGTCACGGTAGATGACTGCCCCTCCCTGAGCCTGGTTCTGTCTGAGGTTTCTTCCTGTTAAAAGGGAGTTTTTCCTTCCCACCGTCGCCAAGTGCTTGCTCATAGGGGGTTGTTTTGACTGTTGAGTTTTCTCTGTAATTATTGTAGGGTCTTTACCTTACAATATAAAGCAGCTTTAGGCGACTGTTTGTTGTGATTTGGTGCTATATAAATAAATTGAATTGAATTTAATTAAAGTGGAGTGTAGAGACACTGCAGCTGGTCTTAGAAACTGTAGGGTAGAGGCATGAATTTTTTTTTTTTCTTTTCCACTTCCACTTTTTTCCCCACTGATGGAGACGTGGTAGACTGAATTTGATGATGACCGATTTTTCCATTCCAAGTCAAAATTTCTTTGACATAAATTATTCTTGCTTTCATACTAGAAACATTACCATGTTCTCTTTTTTTTCTTTCTCTGAAATTAATAATGGTGTTTCTGTGCAGTGGACCATTGCAGAGCTGGCCTGTTACACATACTCCTTGGTGGCTGTCCCGCTGTATGACACACTCGGTACAGAGGCCATCAACTTCATTATTGATAAAGGTATAAAAAAGGGCACCATCACACAATAGCCAGACATTGCCTACAGCAGAGTGTCAGTGTTCTATAAATCAAGGGCCCTGATGCTGAAAGATTAAATTAGTGGCTGACCTGGTGCCATCTGTTTTACAGTCACCATCTCAACGGTGATCTGTGATATCCCCGAAAAGGCCCAGATGATTCTGGACTGTGTCGACGGAAAAGCACGAGCGGTGAAGACGATTATTATCATAGAGGCGTTTGATAGCGACCTGGTGTCCCGCGCAAAGGAGAGCGGCATCGAAATCCTGAGTTTGAAGGAGTTTGAGGTGAGAATAACAGACAGCTTTGTCATTTATAGATGTCTGAGTTTGTGCAAATACTGATTTTTTTTTTTATAACTATGTCATCTTGTGTTTTGTTGGCATCGTAGTATTTTAATGTCCTTGCATGAACGTAAAATGACGATGAAAGGTATTCTGATTGTAATATTACTCTTTGTGTTTATGAGAATCATTCATCCACGCCTGGTTTGAGCTAAATAGAAATTAGACCCCTATCAGGACTTCCTGGAGATGCACTAATACATTTTACTTAATTTTTTTCCCCCAGGCCTTGGGTAAAGCTAACCTCCAGAAACCAGTGGTGAGTAGGAACAGCACATCCAATTACAAATTACTCCAATGAGAATCATTGCTGCAACTTAGATTAATTTACTTGATCAACTGGTCTATCTTTTAAAAAAAAAAAAAAAAAAAGCATTTTAAATGTAATGAGGATCATGCTTCATGTGCATCAGTGTGGCTCTGTGATCTGATTACAGCCCCCCAAGCCAAACGACCTTGCTCTTATCTGCTTTACCTCTGGAACAACAGGTGACTACAGGATTGTTATTCTTACTTTAACGTTTTCCAAAATGTTATGTTTTTACATTATTCATCATCTTAATGTTTTTTTTTTTTAATTTTGCTTTCAGGATACCCAAAAGGTGCAATGATTTCTCATGAAAATGTAATCAGCAACACTGGGGCTTTCATTAAAGTGACCAAGGTAAACAAACACAGCCACCAGATTCTAATACTTTCAATTCGATTTACTCTCTGAAACCTTTCCAAACAATAATGACACAGAAGCTCTCATCTGAGTCGCTTTCACATGGCTAACAGTCAGACTGTCATCAGCCTGTAAGACTAAATCCTGGAGAAAAAAAATGAATTTCTAATGCCAGAAAAACCAATTAGCCTGGGTTTTCATTTAACAGTCAGTACTCTGCCTTTAAAGATGCAAAAACAGAACATCAAAGATGAGCCAGACATGACAACACTTGTTAAAAAGATGAAAACATAAAGTCTTAGCTTTTTATCAGTGAAGTTAAATTGTGTTTTGAAGTACACAAGTCGGTCTACAGCAGATGTGTGAAGTAACGAAGTACAAATGTTACTGCACTTAAGTAAAATTTTCAGGTATCTTTACTTGAGTATTTTTTTCCTCACAACTTTTTACTTTTACTCCCTACATTTTTACACAAATATCTGTACTTTCTCCTCCTTACATTTTCAAAACAGACTCGTTACTTTAGGTTCAACACAGTTGAGTGAAGTTTTTATTTCCTCGCATTGCGCCTTCAAACATCAAACCGATCTGAGCCTAAATCGAGGGAAGAATAACACATAAGAGTGGAGAAAACCCACTTTGCCAAAAAAGTGATTGCATCTTCTACCTTGTCACAGGAATGTTGTTTCCCACTCAAAATGACTTGATATCATTCATAGGAGATATGTCTGACACATGCTTTGCGGATTATAGGTCAAAAAGTCAGTTTAAATACAGCCAGTAATTTTTGGCAAACATAGGAAATCCCTTTTTGGCACAACACCGAACAATCCAGAACAGCATTAAGTTGTGATCGCGGTACTTCAGCATCTAGCTATTGCCAGAGAAGATGAACATAAAGGGAGTAACTTTTTTTTAGATGGCAGGTAATTTCAAATTCAGAGTTTCTAGCACCTCAACAAATGTCAACAAACACACAAACTGTTTGTGTGCAGTTTGTCGCACAGTTTGTCGCAGTGTGTCTGCAAGCTAAAGGTCCAGCTGCTGTATTTCCAGGGACAGAAAAGAAAGAGAGAAGTTCACTCAGAGATGGGAGAAACATTTAAAAAAGACAGGAAAAGAGAGGAAGAAGAGAGGTTAGATTTAAAGTTAAGGACTGCTCAGTGGCATCTGATAACCTGGAAATTTAAAGCTTACTTGTAATGTCCTCATTTTTACATCAGATGTTGGATCCGTATATGATGTGAAGTTGATGCAAAACAAGTGGAGGTACACAAATTACACAGGCTAGATAGAAGTCAGCCAAAAAAGCTTGTGAAACTGCTTGTTGAATTCAGTTGTTTAAATCCACAAAGAGCAGTAAACCTCATAGCAGCAGGTCAGCCTCTTGCAGCCTGTACACAAAGAAAATCTGCTGGAGCGCATAATAGAAATGATAGTTGGGACTCATTTCCTCATGTGGAGCCACCACAGTCAATTATAGGGTTCCCCCCGGGCCAAATCCCACTTTAACCCCAGATTACACTCATTTTTGTGTTTAGGTGTAGTGGCAGAGTCAAAAAAAAGATTGTATTCCCATGTCTCTTATTATTTTCTTATTATACTAATATAGCAAGAAGGTTCAGTTAGCTTGGCACAAACGTAGCTGGTAGAAATGTACTTCAGAAAGCTACTTTTTACTTGAACAATTTAATTTATTTTATTTGCTAAAGATAAAAGAAAATTGAACCTTCGAGTCATACCAACCCAGCTCCCACTATCAAATTTTCTCCTTTGCTCTTATGAGTTACGTCAGATAGATTGTATCCATGAAGCTGACTCTGATATCCCTGTCTGACCCCTGTTGCCTCTCCTTGATTCCTTTTTATATTTTCCTGTGCATGCCTCTGTCCGTCTGTCCTGCTCCCTTGTCTGTTTCTTCCTGTGTGGTGTCGTCCATCATCTAGAGCACACTGAAGCCCTCGTCCAAAGATGTGCTCATCTCTTTCCTGCCTTTGGCCCATATGTTTGAGCATGTGGTGGAGGTAAAGTACAGAGTGCTTCACCTGCATGTATTTTGTGTGTCCCTCCGCAGGTACACTGCATGCTGAACGTCCATGACATTCATGTATCCTATCTCCCCCTAGCTCACATGTTTGAGAGGGTTGTGCAGGTATGTTTTGGACTTAATTACCTAAAGATGCACTGCATAATGAATTTATTAATGGAGTTAATATTTAGGAGTCAGCAGAGAAGGAGCTTTAGTATAATTTTTGAGATGCATGTAAAGCCATTTTGGCTTTTAAAGTCTGTCCCAGAAGTGTTTAGAAGTTTTATTTGTAGATTACAAAAACTTAGAGCATGACCACTTCACATGCTTTTTATGAAACATTTATGATTTTCTTAACTTGATGCATAGTAGTTAAAATTCACGCATACTGAAAGGGAAATGCATGGCCAGGTTGTTCTGTAGTTTCAATAATTTAGACAAAACTCTGAAGTACTGGCTTCTCTGTCTGACCCACAGCCCACAAAACACTCGTGGATTTTGCATTTTTCATTGTAGCAAAAAACAGCAGTGATGCCCTAGTGTGTTTAAATGCATTATTAGTGCCCCCATGTGGTCAAAATGCCATCTTTACAAAACTTTTTTAAAAGTTTGAATGAGCAGCTTCTTTTTCGCTCCCTAAGGGTGTCGTGCTCGTCCATGGGGCTCGAATTGGCTACTTCCAAGGTGACATTCGACTCTTGATGGATGATCTGAAAACACTCCAGCCAACAGTCTTCCCCGTTGTCCCACGTCTCCTCAACCGCATGTTTGACAAGGTCAGTGAGTCAGTCAGAGTTTTTTTTCCACTTCACTTTACATATTTTGGTGGTCATAAGAACCGTTTTTCCAGTGTGCTGCTTTGTGTGTCAATTCTCTGTGAAACACAAGTTAGTTTTGTCCTCTTTCTGCAGGTTTTTTGTCAAGCCAACACACCGCTGAAAAAATGGCTGCTCGATTTTGCCTTCAGAAGGAAAGAGGCGGAGCTTAAAAATGGAGTAGTCCGAAAGGACAGCATGTGGGACAAACTCATCTTCAAGAAAGTGCAGGTAAACACGGCACACCTTAAATCATCTTTTGACTTGCTTTTAAAAAATCTGAAGGATTGCTTTGAGTGAGGTCATTCAAATAGCAGGCACCATGACACATGGTGAGAAATGGTAAACGGACTGGTTCTTATATAGCGCTTTTCTACTCTACTACTCAAAAGCATTTTAAACAGCATGCCTCATTCACCCATTCATACAAGCACTTTTTCCTACACCCAAGTGGTTTCTGTCTAACATTCACATTCCAATGAATGCATTGGAGAGCAACTTGGGGTTTAGTATCTTGACCAAGGATGGCATGCAGACTGGAATCAGACCACCGACCTTCCAATTAGTAGATGACCTGCTCTACTTCCTGAGTTAAAACCCGCACAAATGGAGACATTGGATAAACATGAGCTCAGATTTGACCTTTTCCTTGCAATCGTTTTGTTAATTGAATCCACAGCAGTTTCTTGCGATGCATAATAAATTAGTTTTGCATTGACATTTTCGAGCCGCCTTGTTTGTTTTGCACTTTAAAGGCGAGTCTGGGCGGCCGTGTGAGGCTCATGATTACGGGAGCAGCCCCAGTATCCCCGACCATCTTGACTTTCTTGAGAGCTGCTCTCGGCTGTCAGGTGGGCCATATTCACAGCCATCTCATGGGTAATTTTTCTTTTGTTTTTGTTTTGTTTTTTTCATACATATTAATAATGTGCATGCTTTCCACAGTTTTATGAAGGCTATGGTCAGACTGAATGTACAGCTGGCTGTGCCATGTCGATGCCTGGGGACTGGTCAGCAGGTAAAACATAAAACTTCCACTAAATTTTGCAGTTTTTAGACTCAGTAATGCTTTTAAGCAAGAAACTAAACAATGACTCTTCTGTCATCAGGTCATGTTGGGCCTCCTCTGCCCTGCAATGTTATTAAACTGGTGGATGTGGCAGAAATGAATTACCTGGCAGCCAATGGAGAAGGAGAGGTGAGGAGTGTGATTCCTCAAATAAAAACAAAGTTTGGATGGGATTACTCGCTCTGACTTGTTAGACAAATAATTTCATTTTATAGGAATTTCAGTTACATTAAAATGCTGCTGTTCCAGAGACTTAGTCATGTGCATAAAGTTTTCACAGGACTCTATATACATGTAAAAAGACTTACTGCTATCATAGGAATTAAGAGGGTAAGTAGCAGCCAGGTGCCAATAATCAAATGCCCTTGATTAACTGATCATCAGCAAGCATGAGCACTTCTATAAAAGCAGAAGCTTTGGCAGTTTGCTGGTCTGGAGCATTTAGGTGTGTGTTAACATAATGCCACAGTCCTCCACTAAATTCATCCAAAATCAGACTGCGCTTTGCTTGGAGAAATTGCAAAAGACTCCAGACCCCCCACTTCACAGGCCTCAGTTAGCATGATAAATGTTAAAGTTCATGACAGGACAATGAGAAAAAGACTGAACAAGTATGGCTTACTTGGAAAGCTTGCCAAGAGAAGTCTCTTTGCTCTAAAAAGAACATGGCAGCACAGCCTAGGTTTGCAAAGTTGCATCTGAACAAAGCACCACATCTGGAGAAAACCAAACACATCATACCAACTGTCAGCACGGTGGTGATTTGAGCTTGTTTGGCAGCCACAGGACCTGGGCACCTTGTAGTCATTGAGTTGACCACGAACTCCTCTGTATACCAAATTATTCTAGAGTCAATTGTGAGACCATGAACCAAATTGGTTCATGCAACAGGACAATGATCCCAAACATGGCAGCAAATCTACAACAGAATGGCTTTAAGTAATCCAGGTGTTGCAGTGGTCCAGTCAAAGTCCAGACCTCAACCTATAATGTTGTGGCTGGGCCTTGAGAGAGCTGTGCATCAACAAATGCAGTGCTGTAAAGAAGAGGGGGCTAAAATTCCTCCACAATGAAGAGAGAAACTGATAGTCATACAGAAACTCTTACTCCAAGATGTTGCTGCCAAAGGTGATTCTACAAGGTATTGCGTCATGGAATGTACTTCATTTTTCACTGCACTGCACAGAATCCTGTGAAAACACTTTTTTCTCCACAACTGCTCAGACTGCTGCAAACTGCTTTCTAGATACCAAAGCTAAATGTATAATTTTAACATGAACTTTGTGCAAAAGGAGCTAGATAAAATAACATGACACAGAAACTTTTTTTATTGCAAAAACTGTTAAAAGCATATTAAAGAAACAGTGTTGCACTGCTTCAATAAAACTAAAACGATCATTGTATTATTTTGAAACTCTGGGGCCTCGGTATACATTAAACAAAAATAGAGTCGAATCCACTGAAAAAAGGCTTGAAATAGCAGGGAGGTTTTACATTGTCCTCGTGAGCAACAAAAGGAAACCCTTTAAAGGAGAGACTGTCCTGAAGTGTGCAAATTTTAAATCAATGTTGATAACAGGCAGGGGACAGGAGTGAGAAACTATTTGTAGCAAAAATGTAACAGGGTAATGGAAAACACATTAAAAATAACAACAACCAAACAGCTTTTTTTTGGTAATCTGTTGTTCTAGGTGTGTGTCAAAGGACCAAATGTATTCCAGGGATATGTGAAAGATCCTGAGAGAACAGCTGAGGCTATTGACCAGGATGGATGGCTGCACACTGGAGACATTGGAAAATGGCTTCCTGTGAGTACAATGGACTGAATGCTGATGTGGACCTAACTTCTTATGACCATTGTGCATAGACTCAAACTTAAATTTTTCTTATGATCCATTGCAGAATGGCACTCTGAAGATCATTGACAGAAAGAAGCACATTTTTAAGCTGGCACAGGGGGAGTACATCGCCCCGGAGAAAATAGAAATCATCTATGTTCGCAGCGATCCTGTGGCCCAGGTATTTGTTCATGGCGATAGCTTACAGGTAAGTCATCAATTAATCCAACTTAAATTTCAGACTTCTTTTGTATATACACAAATAACGCAATCTGTTTGGAGCATTTGATCTTCATCTTGTCTCTTTTGTATTTCAAAGGCATGCCTGGTGGGGATAGTGGTGCCAGATCCTGACTTCTTACCTATTTGGGCCAAGAAAAAAGGGTTTGAAGGCTCCTACTCTGAGCTGTGCAATAACAAGGTCAGATTTATTACTATCAGCAGTCTGAATATACAGTTTAACTCAGTATCCCTGCCTAATGTTTTCTGACCGTTTTTGCATTTAGGACGTGAAGAAGGCAATTCTGGAGGACATCTTGAATTTGGGCAAAGAAGCAGGACTCAAGTCCTTTGAACAGGTGACTTTAAGTGCAGCCAAAGTTTCCCACTAACAGACTTTACTGGAGCGGGTTGCCGTGGCACATTAATGCCCACCAAAGTATGTTTGGCAAATCATTTTAGCATTTTTTTTTTCACCCATTCCAAGAAAATTATAGCATGTAATTATTAGTGTCCAATCCATTTATTTTAATTCTGAAAGTTGATCAGCGGGATCCGCCCCTTCCTGCCTTGTATTTCACAAAGCACAGGCTGGCCAGGTTACTGTGATGGTGCACAACAAGAGTGGTCAGCGTTTCAGACAGTTGAATATATTGTGCATTTACTCAGTGTGAGTCTCCTCCCGGGTTCACAAGCACACAACTGGCATCTACTAGAGTGACACTGAAAGACTCACAGTTCAAAGAGCTTTGCAATTATGCATCCCTGATTAGTTGCAGCCATTCTTTAATAAATATTTTCACTGTCATTTATTTAGCTTTTTTCCCCCCTCTGCAGGTGAGGGACATTGCATTACATCCCGAGATGTTTTCTATCCAGAATGGTCTGCTGACTCCCACCCTGAAAGCCAAGAGGGCGGAGCTTCGGAGCTGCTTCAGAGAGCAGATTGATGAACTTTATTCCAAAATTAAGATGTAAGAGTTTTATAGGGAAGCCATTCAGAGACAACCAGAACCAAACTGTTTATTGAGGAAATCCATCTCACTTTTTTCTGCAAGTGACAATCTGAAAGCATTCCCCACAGAATTATTCAAAGGAATTGGATAATAAATTTCAGTTTAAAAGTATATTTTATCCTCACTCTGATTTAGTAACTGCACCGCTACATTATCCCAGTTAACACTGGCTAACTGAAAGAGTTCTGCAGAACATGTCATCATGTTTTTTAAATTGGCAGTGTGACTTCCT
Organism: Pterophyllum scalare; assembly: GCA_024447675.2. Lineage (NCBI taxonomy): Eukaryota > Metazoa > Chordata > Actinopteri > Cichliformes > Cichlidae > Pterophyllum > Pterophyllum scalare. The sequence goes on along the minus strand of JAMQGT020001605.1, from coordinate 104,193 downwards.
CCTATTACTGCCATTATGTCTGCCAGCTTCATGGTCAGAAAGGTGCATCCTGAAAACATTTCTGCTAGTTTTACTCACGAGAGCAACTGAGGAAAATCATTTAAAATGCTTTTACAACAGTGACAGATATTGACTATTTATATACCATGACATTTCATGCTTTGGTGATCTATTTAAGGGGATATTTAATATCATCTTTTTGTAAATAGTGTATCTGCTGGAAAATTTGTGTACAGGGTACCGTTCCAGATTCTCTGTAGCTTCCCTGCATTCCCGTGTTTCTCAATGCTGCCGGCTAAAGGACTGACTTGATGAACCTGCTTTAAATTTTTTTTGGTTAACAGCCTATCGGGAATCGTGCTGGCTGACAGGTTTTGGGCTTTTGTTGCTTTAAATGTTGCATGTAAAATATTCTCTGCTGCTCTGCTGTACACGCAGCACCTCTTTTTAAATGTCCTACATTGCCATGCCGCAGGCTGAGGAATGAAGCTGCACAGTCATTGTTTGTATATTCTGCAAGTATTTGGGGTAAAAACATTTAATAACAGTGATTTTATTATTGATTTTTAGGAAGCCAAATTGTTCGAAATTGTTTTCATGTCTTTTACTGACAATTTCCTAAATCAACAGCCTTCATTTCAGCCATTTGACAAAAAGGTTTGTTGTGAATGCAGGTTGTGTGATCATTATTATCATTATTAGATAATGATTATTATCTAATCAGTGATTTTATTATTGATTTTTAGGAAGCCAAATTGTTCGAAATTGTTTTCATGTCTTTTACTGACAATTTCCTAAATCAACAGCCTTCATTTCAGCCATTTGACAAAAAGGTTTGTTGTGAATGCAGGTTGTGTGATCATTATTATCATTATTAGATAATGATTATTATCTAATCATGTGAAGGTCCCCTTAATAGCATAAGCCATACTGTTTTCTTGTTTTTGTTTTTAATGAATTGTGATCTCAAAAAGGAGAAATGTGCAGTTTTGTGCTTTAATGAAACTTGTAGGATCTTTGTCTGTACTAAATAAATACTTTTGTTCTGGTAATATTTAGCTTTTGATCAATCGTGGCTTTTACTTGGTGGCATGGTGCTGCAGATGTTAGCATCGCCATCTTACAGCAATAAGGCCCTAGGTTCAAATCCGCAGGCTGACGTTTGAACTGATTTCTCCTCCTCTGAGTATGTAATCAAGTATTACAGTTTTTCACAACACTTAAAGTGCTGCCATCATTTTTGATATAATATTGTGAAACAACACAAACCTCATCCTCTACTGGGAATCAAAATCTGCCATACATGTGAGCAGGAGCTGGTCTGAGATCTCCTTACTCTTTTGCTCAAAATCGTCAAGACTCTCCAAATAGTCTTGGTCATCCCGTTCATCTCCCCACACATCAAATTTCTCCTCCTTTGGGCAAACCGTGCTCTGTGGGCCCGCAGGCTTTGGTTTCTGGCTGAGTTCAATGTTGCCAGCATCGTCCATTAGGTATACCTGGTCCTCCTCATCCTGTCAGAAAGCAGAAGACATAATCACTGCCTGATGCAGGTTAAAGTGAAAATGCTAGTTAAAATAAATGAACTAACCAGCTTCAAGATGTAACTGATACAGATCTCTTGTGGCAGCGGGTAACCTGTTGCAGTGACATGAATGTTACCTCACAGACAGATCATGTTTCCTTGAATTATTTCAAATACAATTAAGTATGGCAGCTCTTTCAGATCATAACATACTCGAGGACCTGAAGTTCCTGCAGTCAGGATCGTGGCACTTCTGGTACCATACTTCCTCTTTCAAATCCACGACGATCCTGCAGAGGGCGATGGAACCAAATCAGAAAGTGGAACTAAACCCATCGACAATCTTAAAGCCACGAAACAAACTGTACTCACATGATGTTGTTGCTTTTATGAAACCGGCCAACATTTTCACACCAGTGGTATTTGGCGATGTCGTAGACGAGAAGTTGCTCCGCAGCAAAGTAGTTCCATCGTCTTATGCCTGTCGAATGTTTATGAGATCATGAAAATCAGGCAGGCTGATAGATGTACACTTTTCTTTTCAAATGAAAGAAAACCACTAATATCTGATTTTTTTTTTTCCCCTCTCCTTGAGAAATTCAGCTTCACCAAATTCAAGTATCACTCCAGAAAAACAAAACATAACTCAAGGGGAAGATAAAGATAAGATATCAACAGGATAAAACATTTTATGACTGAATGCTTTAATAGAATAATACTTACTTCCTTGTATCCCATCCTTTCTAACCACTGATAAAACAAAGGTGTCCACTTCTTGGTGAGGGGATGACAGGAAGCCAGAAAGTGTACCTGTCAGTAATGCAGAGGAAAAAATTCCACAGATTCTTTCACACTGAAATTACTGAGGTAAAACCACCGATAATGTTGATAGGATGTGCAAACTGACTGCATGCAGGAATACTTTGTGTGTGTATGCAGAACATTAAGAGAAAAACTGGTCTCAGTTCAGTGTTACCTGAGTCTGAAGACGACCTTTGCTTACAATGAGTAGCGGAGATTATGGGTTCACTTGATTCTGGGATGTCCCATGTAAGAATCCTCTGACCTGTGAAACTGATGACGCACAGGAATGAGACCTGATGTGTGGTGCTTTAAAAAAAGATCACAGCACATGGAAATTTAAGTAATTGGTGCCCGATGTACCTCACATTACACACTAAGGAGGCCAAGAATATGCTTTCCTCTGCAGAAATTCCCTTCTCAGGTTTGACAGTGAACTGGTTATCTTCTGCCACAGTGAATGCAGCATTCTTCCCCGCTTTGGATGACTTGTAAAGCCGGAAATTTCTGTTCTTTGTGTAGACACCTGTTTGTTAAAATAAAAATCCACAGGTACGTGAAGGAAAACACAGAGTGAATATATTAAATAGATACAAATCTAAAGGAAGTAAATATGATAGATTTAAAGACACTCCCCCAGTCTGATTTAATACATGAGTAGGGTGTCTTTACCACTACAAAGTTTAACAAACACAAAATCCATTTTAAGCAAACCTTCAAACGTTTCAGTCTTTATAGTATAAAATATAAAATTGTGTATTTGCATTTCACTGTTGAGCTGCAACAAGAAGAGAGAGTTTAGCACTTGAACATCACTGAAAAATAATCTAAATATTAAGTCACTACAAGAGCCTCGTGTTAGTCACCTAAATGTTTGCGAACACTTCTGCAGAGGGTGACTGAGTACTTGCTCCCCACAACTTATAAAGGTCATTAGGAAAGGATCTTTTTAGTGACTGATCACTTAACTTACATGAATGCATGTCTCTATAAAAGGGGCATTAAAAAATATGGTTTCCCTTACCAAGGTCAACAAAGAGACAGTCTTGACCATCCTTGTTTTTCACCCGGAGGAACCTGAGGTTTCTCTCTTCCTGCTTACGCCTCTTCACCTCTGGACTCACGTCATGTGTTCTTCTGAGAATAAATCAGTGTAAAATATTAGCCTAAGTGCTGAGTGCAGAGAAATAAAACCATAAATGATCTCAGGTCTGGAAAACAAACCGTGTTTCAGTGTTTTCTGTCACAGAGTCCATTTCATTATCAAGGCAGCTTCTACTTTTGGCTCTGTGTAGGATAGGCTGAAGAACTGCATGGATGAACCTGCCTACAAAAAGAAAATCAGATGGAACTCATGCATAATTTGCAGATATGAACATACTGAGGCTTTCCATGTATAAATGAACTTACCAACATGTATATTGTTTTTGAAAGTTGCATGTTGGAGACAGAAGATGAGATGTCTGCTGAATTTCTCCTCAGTGCTGGAGTCGAGATTGAGGACATTTTTTGCAGAGCATTCGATCCCATAAACTTCCATTAGCTTGTCACAGATATACTGTCACCACACAAAGAAGAGAGGAGTAAACATACTGCACACTGTGCATCTTAAAATACAACCCCAATTCCAAAAATATTGGGACGCTGCATAAAATAAAAACAGAACGCACTGGTTTCCAAATCTCATAAACCCACATTTTTTCCACAATAGAATATAAGAAACATACAACATTTTAAAATGTTTCAAAATGTTTCATGATAAATATTAGGTCAATTTGAATTTGATGGCAGCAAAAAGTCTCAAAAAAGTTGGGACAGGGGCAGAAAAAATGGCTGGAAAAGTACATGGTACTAAGAAGCAGCTAACAATTAACTAACTGGCAACAGGTCAGTAACGTGATTGGGTATGAAAAGAACATCTCACAGAGGCAGAACTTCTCAGAAGAATTTGAAAAATCTACAAAAAAACAGTCTACAAATTGTGGAACAATTTCAGAATAATGTTCCTCATCTACAGTCCATAATATCATCAAAAGAGAATCTGGAGAAATCTGTGTGTGCAAGGGACAAAGCTCAATATTAGATGCTCATGATCTTCGGGCCCTCAGGCACGGCACTGCATTAAAAACAGACATGATTCTGTAATGTTTCGCTGCATGGACTCAGGAACACTTCCAGGAATATCTGTCTGTAGTCACAACTCATCTTACCATCCATAAATGCAGGTTAAAGCTCTATGATCCAAAGAAGCAGCCATATGTGAACATGTTCCAAAAACACTGCTGTCTTCTCTGGGTCAAAGCTCATTTAAAATAAACTAAAACATAGTGGAAATATAGCACCAAATCACAATTCGCCTCAAGGTGCTTTATGTTGTAAGGTAAAGATCCTACAATAATTACAGAGAACTCAAAAATTGAAATTCTTTTTGGAAAACATGGACTCCACATCCTCCAGATAAAGAAGAAAGAGAGAGATCATCCGGCTTGTTATCAGTGTTCAGGTCAAGACCCTGCATCTCTGATGGTACCGGTGTGCATTAGTGCCTGTGGAACTGGCAGCTTGTACATCAGGAAAGACACCATCAATGCTGAAAGGTATATACAGGTTTTACAGCAACATATGCTCCATAGTAGAAGAGTCTAGGTGCTGAAATGGCCTGCCTGCAGTCCAGCCCTTTCACCAATCAAAAACTCTGAGAACACCATGAAATGAAAAATATGATAAAGGAGGCCCAGGACTGTTGAGCAGCTACACTCTTTTATCAGACAAAAACAGAACAACATTCCTCTCACAAAAATCCAGCAGCTGCTCTCCTCTGTTCCCAGATGTTCACGGACTGTTGTTAGAAGAAGAGGGGATGCTACACAGTGGTAAAGATGGTCCTGTCCCAACTCTTATGAGATATTTTGCTCCCATCAAATTCAAAATGAGCTAATATTTTTTTATATATAAAATGATGCATTTTCTCAATTTAAACATCTGAATAAAATATGGGTTTTTGAGATTTGAAAATCATCATATTCTGTTTTTATTCACATTTTACACAGGATACCAAATTTTTTGGAATTGGGGATGTTAAGTATATAATTTATTTAAATGCTTCTCACCAGTTTTAAACCATCATCATTATATTTCAATATTTACAGTAAAATAACCTCCTGTTACAATAATAATAAATAGATTAGTCTATGTAAACCAATTTAGAATTACTCTCTAAATCTGTGTGAAGCAAGCTGCTTTATAAAACTATTCTGAGCAGAAAGCAGTAAAACAGAAACATGCACCCTACCTGGATAAGCAAAGACACCATAGTTTTCCCATCGGATCCCTTGTTTGAAGGTTTGTGAAACTCCAAGTCTAAGTAGAGCTTACATACAGCACCGTCTGGTATCACCTCATAACAGTGCATCAAAGACTGGGTGTAAGTTCTGAAAAAAGTTTTAAAAATCAAGAAATGAACACCATCAAAATATTTACTGAACACAAAGAAGACACACCTCAACGTAAAGCGAGTAATAACTGATATTTACCTGTAGTAATACCAAAGCTCAGTGTAGCTGGTAACCAGGTAAATCCTTTGACCTACAGGTGCCTTTTCTCTTTCAAGTGCAAAAACATGCACATCCTTGAAAACAAAAGGCACAAAATTCAGCAATGTTCCCTTCACATTCATGTTAACTCTAAGGGACAGGGTGTTGTGTACCTCTTTGCAGCTCTGAGCCAAGCTGATGGCCATGCTTTGACGAGGGAAGAGTTTCCAGACAGAAGAAGGCTGGCACGGCCACAGCCGAGGCTTGTAAGGCGTCATCAGAGGATTTAGCTGGAACGACTGCGCAAGCTGCTCAACCTTCTTCACTCGAGCTCCCCACTTACTCATCTTTAAGTGCGTATTAAACTCTTTTAAGCAGATTCTCTGTTGTACCCACAGTAATTTCACACAATCACAGTTCAGTGATCTTTAGGCATCTTGTCATCCTTCAACCTGAAAAAAAGCACAGCATATTAATTAGATGGAGATGTAACACTGTAACCTCTCTAAAATGTTTTTTCAAAGCAAACCTGAACATTACAGACTTCATAGACACACAGTTTACTGAAGGACTGCTAAACTGACTGCATTAGTTTTACCCAGATGTACCAAATAAACTGGTAACCAAGTGCAAATGCAGTATATAAAATATGGCAATTTTCAATGGCCCCCCATCAAATTATATTTGTATTCTAAGGTTGCTAGAGAGTTAATACAATGTCTACAGCCATCTGTAAAACACAGTGGAGGCTCTGTCATGTTTTGGGCTGAATTTCAGACAGTGGTGTTGGAGCTAGGGCTGGGCCATTAATTAGAAAAGAATCAAAATCAACATTCAGAACCTCTAATTAATGTAATCTTGCCCATGTCAGTTAGTCCATTTTTTTTTGTTTTTTTGTTTTAAATTCTGTTAATGCTCCCCTCAGTATGTACTGTCCCCCAGTGTGTTGTCACGTGACTCCGCCCGGTCCAGTCTGTTTCAGCAACCAAAGGTAACACCACCAATCTGTTACAACACTTGGAGCAGGATCATATTATGGAAAACTATACCAGCTTCAGCAGTTGAGCATATTTACAGTACAAGCCTAGTGACCTATTAGGGCAAGAACTAAATATACGTGTGTATAAAATAATCACTCATTAATCATAATTGAGGCAACCTTGATTTCGATTAGAGGTCATATTGACCAGTGCATTTTCCATTATGTTCACAGATGTTTCAATAAATTGCTGCATCCATTTACCATTTTCCTAGCAAAATATAAAGAAATGAGGGGTGGTATTATATTTCTGTGCGATTTATATTTCTGCTGAAATTAGTTTACCAATTAGGATTATGCAAGAACATCCATTCGTAAAAAATCAACATTTTTGTTAGCTGAAAGATAATAATTTGGTAGATAATTCCAACTTTTCAAAGATTGCAATTATTTTGCACATTTGGGGTCTCCCCAAAAATCAGAAAACACTTCTCACATTTGAGTTTTCACTCATTGAGTTTACACAGTATTTTCAGATTGAATGCAAATTTAAATATTTAGCTGTTAAGGCATTGAGATGGTGTCAGATTAGACTCCTCCTTAACTTAAACATTATTTTACCAGGAAGGTCCCATTGAGATTAAAAATCTCTTTTTCAAGGGAGTCCTGGCCAAAATAGGCAGCAGCAGAATATAAGTAAAACACTGTTACAAAAATTCCATAGTTAAAATACATATTAAAAGACAAGAGTTAAAATACATATTCAAAGACATAAAATAATTAAAATTTTACAACATAAATTCACTAAAACAAGTGCAAGTTATGGAATCAGCCACAAAAGTTTGCAGTTTCGATTTAAAGGCACTCAACGAAATTAACTCCATCAGTTTCCAATCTTTCTGTAACCTATTGCATGAGGAGGGCGCAGAGTAAACAAAAGCCTTTTTTCCCAAATCAGTGTGAAGAAATGGAACAGAAAGTAGCCATCAGCCATCTGAAGGCATTGTGCAGAGACATTCATATACAGCAAATCTCCATCATCCAATATAGTCAAAAAAGTTGCAGCAACAAGACGCTTTCCCGCCACTGAATGTCATGCCCCACCACCACCACCACCACCCACCCACACACACACACACACACACACACACACACACACACAAGCTGCTATCAGGTGCTGACCTTTTCATGCTGCTTTCATTTGGTCATCCTCCCAATTTAATAAACACCTGTGGCACTCGAGCAGCATCCTTACGGGCAGCTCCAAAGTGAAAGGGATTGCAGAACAACATATAATAATTGATTTATATTTATGAAATATTCCTGACATGCAGATGGAATGTGTCAGGGGTCTAATTGTAAACTCTTTTCTTCATTTCTGACAGCTGAGTCTTCGCAATTTTCTAAAAATAGTCAGACATATTATACAGCATCCTCTTTCCCAGGCTAAGTCCTGAGCCTCCTGTTGCACCTCTGCCTGATACATGTGTCATTTTACTTTAAAGAAGCCGGTCACATTTTCTGAAAAGTCAAAAACTACATTTCTGAAATGTCTTTTTTTCTTTTTTAAGTATTGTTGAGGTAAGTTTAGCTTTTCCCTTTACAGTTTTTCTCAATTGCCAAGACACATTTCTTGAAACCATCCCTCCATGTCTCTAAACTGTAAACACAAAACTCAATTTTCAAACTACATTCACAAAACCTCTGACTCTTCCTGCAAAACCAAACTATCGCCTCAAAACAGTTCAAACAGTGCTCAAAGCAAACAATGTTGTCAGATCAGACCCTGAGTCAATCAAAATGAAAAACACCACTGAACAGTCATTACACACAACACAGAAAAAAGGAAAACACCATGATCAGATCATAAAGTCTTTAGAAATAATCTTTACTGTTCACAAAAGTGCTTTTTCAAAACAAAACTCCTGTTTAGCACTTTTAGTACAAATATATATAAATTCTCGATCACTCGTTGGATCAGCGTTCTCCATCCTTGTCAATCGTGTAAAGCTTCTTTTATTTCGGCGATTGTCATGTTTGTATCCTGTTTGATGGTGTCAAGCTAGCGAGTTCTTGGTCGGCCTTGTCCTCTACATCTGCTGACCATTCCGAGCTGATGTTGTCTTTCTCCAAGGAGCGGCTTCTCATCACGTGGCCTAAGTAGGCTAATCACTGTTTGGTAATTCTGGCTTCTAGCGAGAGGTTTGGTTTGATTCGCTCTAGGACTTCGAGATTGGTGATACATGCTGTCCACGGAAATCGTAGGAGTCTCCTCCAACACCACAGCTCAAAAGCATCAATTTTCTTCCTGTCTGATTTCTTCGTGGTCCATGTTTCGCTTCCATATGTAGCAAATGGAAACACAATGGCATTGACTTGTCTGCATTTGGTCTGGTGGTCCTATTCCTCCTCAGCCTCTCTGATTGTTTCTGTCCATAGTGAAACCTCAAGGACCAGGGCTCCTTGTACCGACTTATATTGGTTTCTTCACATCATTAGCCACATGTGTGATCAGTTTTGAGTTGCTGTGTTTAAGTTGTGCTTTCACTGAGTTTCACTTTATCTACCTGTGCTTACCATTATGCAACCCAAGTGCATCACAGTACAAAATGTGAAAATATGTTTACAAGTTGTGTCTAACTACATGAAAAGTGCTTAAGGTTCTGCCAAAAAGGTGACCATTTTAATAAATGGGTTCAGGGCACTGAGCATTTGGTTCAGACAACAGGGTTTAGTGTTTTGGCAATTGAGAAAACCTGTAAATTCAAAGTAACATTTAAGTGTCATCTGTACTACACGAACTTTATGTGTAATATTATATTTTCACATCATGGAAACTTCTATAGTATCCGAGTACTTGTTCAACCACTTTAAACTACCTGCTCCCCATTGGTACACACAGCCTGTGAACATCATTGAATCAGTAACAGTGCTAAAGTAACTGTAACTGTCTGTTAGCTCGCATTAACGTCAAAGTGAGCAGATGCTGAAAGTTACTAAGCATTAGGGAATACAGTAAGTTGTTTTACCGTTGTGTTTATGTCAGATAGTCCATCCAGTCTTTTCTCACTCGGTTAAAACTGGTTATTACAGATGTAAACAAACGCGCTCAACATCACGGCTTGTTTTTCCCCTTTTGGCGCTTCGGGGACCGGAAATGACGCTGTTCCGATCACAAGACTTGAGTCCGTGTTGGTAGCTATAAGCTCTGGTTCTGATTTTCACAGCTTATATCATTGCAACCTGAGATGTTTATAGATATAAACACGCGTAAGAATCAGACACTTAAAGTACCGTCAGTACCGTGGCCATGGTCAACACCAACGACGTTTTAACAAAATAAAAGCATTGACTTTGACTATAACGTTGACGCAAAGCTGTTCAGATAGTCTACTCTCTAATTTCCAGGTCATTTGAATTTTATTTATTTTTCCGTACTTTTATGTGATTGTTGTTTTTATTTCTGTAAAGTGTTTTTGGGTGTTTTGAAAGGCGCTTACAAATAAATGTATTATTATTATTATTATTATAAAATGAAAGCAATTCAATTCTCTCTCGCTCTCTCTCTCTCGCTCTCTCTCCTTAACAAATCTCTCAAAATATGAAAACCGCATGATGTAGTGTTTGCCGTGGATTAATACAGAATGATGGAGTGATGAGACTTCGTGTCAGGCTTAATGCAAAATATATGAAAACTTCTATCAAATCTCTAGGAACTGACTGTCTTCTAAAGACTGGTACTGCTATCCACCTAACAGCACTCCCCCTCCTCTTACTCAAACTGAACAGTTTTGCAATAGGCAGTGCTGAGAGAAATGTAGGCAAGGGTACAGAATGTTGGACAGCAGGAATTTGCTGTTAACAAGCGCCATCTCTGGGGAACAGCAAAGAAAGCAACACTGCATGCAATGGAAAGTGTTGGCTTCGTTTACAATAGTTGTATAATATGAAGGTCATCAAATGATTACTGTTTTTCTATTATGTTTATATTAAGAAAGTTATTGCGGCATTCCTTCCATGCTGAATGCCAATATGTCACAAAAGCTACAAGTTTCTAGTTAAGCTCTGAACACTTGAAAGCAGACCTCGTCTCATTGTTTGGTGCACTTTCATTCCTCTCACTTCAAGATATCCAGATTTTTCCAATTAGGACCGCTGGAGCCTCCTGTTTACTTTAGATAAAATCTGCATGGAAGAAATACTGTGGTATTTGGCTCCATCTGTTACAATGAAATCATGTTACAATAGGGATGTAAAGACAATTTATCACTGGGCTGGGGGCTAAAATATGTAAGCATTACTCTGGTTATAAAACACTATGCAACAAATGTGAACGTGCTTACAGGAACTCAAGCAGGAGGAGTAACTGGACAGCAGATCCTCCAGTGCCATGTTACTTCCTTCCACAGGAAAGACTGAGTTCCATTGTACGATAACATGCTTCACTTCCACAGAGCCTGTTGTGCTCACTGCTTCCCTGCAATTTGATGGAACCTTTTCTGTGAGGTATGTGCCTTTCACTCTTTCCACAAATTTCATTTTTAAACCTGCCATATTGCAAGCCAAAGAACAGATAATTGATCATCCACATCGTGTCAAAGCCAAGTTTCAGGACCATGTAAAGTGCAACAGAACTTTTTTCTGTCCACATTTGATGCTTTCTTGCAGTCTGCAGAAGAAGAAGAGGCCAAAAATGGGGTCCAGAAGAAAAGTGCTCCTTGCTGCAATAATTTTCACAGCTGCCTGCTACAAAGTAAGAATTCTGCTTCATCCAAACAAATATTAGAAGGACAAAAAACAATTCCCTTAAAAATGTGTTTTACATGTGATATCCCTCAATTAAAGGTGACCGCACAGGATGCAAGACTGCTGGACGCTCTAAATACCACAGATATTGTAGATGACCAGTACAATGGATGCCGTGACGAGGCCATGAAGAAGTTCATCCAGTCAGACCTGTTAAAACAAGAACTAAGTAGAAATGAAGGATTTCAGAAAGCGTGGAATAGAAGTCACGAGTGTTTGAGGCAGATCCCTGGAGGAAAAAAAGAGCATACTGCTGCACTTTCAATCTACGCTCATGGGGATAAGAGTTTTATAAAAACACTGAACAAAGCAATAGAGACGATGGGTGGAAATGTTAGCATGTATGAAAACCACTTCCACTTCAAGTCTCTTCATTTCCTGCTGATGGATTCCATGAAGCTGCTGAAGCCGAATGAGTGCAAGACTTTCTATGTTTTTCAAGGTGGTCAAAGCAAACCACATAAAGGCTCCACAGTGAGATTTACAAGTTTCACCTTAGCTTATTCAAACATTGAAGAGATAAAAAGTGATTTTGATCTGTATGAAGAAGTCATTTTAAATCTCACTTCTTGCTTCTTTGTCAACCTGAAAGACTATGTGTGCGGTCAAAACCAGGATACAATACTTTTATCTCCAGCAGAGGTTTTCAACGTGGAGGGAGAAGAAACAAAAACTGTGGATAATGAGGAATATGTGGAGATTTCTTTGAGACAGTCGGGACTGAAAAGCTCCCACAACTGTTACATCTCTTCATGGTAAGATTCACATTCTCTCAATTAAAATGAAATTTTATACTAATTTCACACATATTGATCTTGGAGCTGCTTGGTTAACCTTCAGCTTTGTATTAAACACATCAATATTTGAATATTTGAAGCAGATACAAACATTTTACATGTCCCAAGTGCATCTAAGAAAAATATAAGAAAAAAAGACCCCCAAATCATCCATTTCTACACAAGCACAAACATTATTTTGATTGATTTCCTTGATGAGGTCTGATATCTTCTTAGGAGACTTTCTAAGAACCAAATTTAAACCCCAAAATATAGCAAAACACATCTTACAAGGATGTAAGGAACAATCTATTGCTCTGTTACAATGCTGTAAATACTGTCAGTACACAGTAATAACTGGATTGCAAAATTTTGAGAAACCTCAAGGCTTTCAAACCTGGAAACCTCTCATATAGGGTTTTCAGTAAATTAAAAAAATATATACAATAATCTCTCCTTCTCTTTGTTTCCCTCTCTGTAGGTCTCCTCCAGCTGTTGTCTCCACCCTGTGGCTTGTGTCAGTGCTTGTGGCCTTATCTTCTTTTTCTTTCATTGTTTAGCAAAAACAGTTGTCAGAGTTTTCCGAGCGTTATTATCTACAGTACTGCTTTGTTGATTCTGTAAGCTCAGCAAAGTTTAAGATCCACCAAATAAGGTGTTGCAGTATGCTGCCAAAATATAATATAGCTTTATGCTTCTGTCATATGTCATGAATTATAGACTCAATTCTTATTTTCTTTATGCATGTTAGAAAAATATACAGTATACTTTATTTCTCGTTAAGTATTGTGTGACTTTAAAGGATAAGAAACGAGAGAGCAAACGTTCTCAGCTGGATTCAGACTGATTGTTCTGGAGTTTATGATGGGCAACTTCAACGCCACACAGCAGGAGTGTTTCCAGAAATTTTCAATGGGCTGTCATGAGACGATCAAATACAAGGCAGAGAGGCACAGGAAATCAAATATTTGTGCAGAAAGTTGGTGTAAAATACACTGGGTTCAGTATTCAGGCTCATGTGCAGCCACACTCAGTGCCACCTATAAATAAACAGTGAGTCTGACAGAGGAGCTGAATCTTTAAACCATAAACTGAATTCAGCTTTGCAGGTTCATTAAACTTATGTCTTTCCTTGTTGAACTTTCTCTAAAAAAAAAAAAAAATCAGTGAACTTATCATTTTTACAGTTTCAGCAGTGAATATTCTCCAGGCATTAGATATTTTAAAGTTGAATATGTTTGCAACTATTTTGAGTTTATTTATATCTGTAAAACTTATTACTAGAAGAGTTTTGAACTGCTTTTTTTTTTTTGAGCCACCAGTCATTACGGTCAGCAATGCTCTTCCTTCCAAACTGCTTCTGAAGACAGCATGCCTTGATGTGTCTGTTTCCCTGTCAAATAAACACGCAAAATATAAAAGGCTTTGCAATGAATTTAATCTGATCAGACAAACCGTTTACCCACAAATAAGCTGATTTTCTCAGGTTACATTTAAGAAGTCCAAGTCCTCCAGATAACACAATACGTCACTGGTCCAGCAGCAGGGCGATAATTACTGTCTAAATATAGCGCCCATCATTAGACTACACATTATTGAAATAAAAGCTGACATACAAACATTTACTAAAAGGCTAAATATTATCTGTATTCATGTGTGAGTCAGCTCCTAAATATTTAAATATAATACTTGCATACTGTTAGTACACCAATATGCAGCAAAAAAAAAAAAAAAAAAAGTTCACATGGCACATTTCCTGCAACTAACCAGTAACTACACCAGCAAGCACTTGTGAATTTACATTACATACATAAAATCCAAGTAACATCTGAACACCCTCACCATCTGTGTCACTAAAACAAAGACATTAGAGCAACATTAATTCTGATATTGAAGTTAATCAGATTCACTGAGCAACAATCCAATCCATTACATATACAGCAGGTCTTTGTGACCAAACAAATACATGAAGAGGATGCCAGTGATGCCAAGCGTTAATATGGTCAGAATAAACTGGTCAAATTGAGATTTTTCAACTTTCTCTTCATGCAAGTGCTCCCCATTTACCTTTGGGTATCAACGTTGAAAATATATAATTTCTTTGTTATGCTGTTCTGACACAATTAAGGAAATACAGTTATATGTATGTATTTAGTGCTACTGTAAAAATGCCACAGAATCTTGCATGATCACATCATTTTGTTTTACTCAAATTAACTCACTAGTTTCATGTCATTAAACAAAGCTAAAAACTTGAGCGTGTAATAAAATAAATAAAAGCAGCTAAGCTTTAAAAAAAAAAGAAAAGTGGAAGGCATCGATTACAATGTATCGTCATGGTGCACTGTGTGGCCGGAGCAGGTAGACCCCAAAACACAGGACTCCTAGGCAAAACATAACTGAAAGGGTGTTTATTGTGGAATGACAAAACAGAGCTATACTGGGAAGGACAGGTGCCAGGACTAAACACAAGAAAACAAACCAGCAAAGTAACACACAGTAGGGGGATCATAGACGATGACGCGACAAGGAACGAAGAAAACTGAGGGCTTAAATACACATCAGGAATTAGGGCAAGAGGAAACAGCAGGGCACGACAGGTGGAACAAATTAAACTAATAACACAAGGGAAGCAAAACTAAACAAAGTACACGAGACTGTCAAAATAAAACAGGAAACACCTAACAAGGTATGCAGACTTAACACGAAGGACAGGCAGAGGAAACTAAACAGGGACCATGGCACAGGACAAAGATGCAGACGCAGGGGAGACGGGAACAAAGGGAACTAGGAAATCAAAATGTAATAAAGAACAAGACAGGAACTGAGAAGGAAAACAAACTGGAACATGACTCAGTGAAAATAACGCAAAAACACAAAATGCTGGGCACATGGCAGAGGACCTTGAGATGTATAATGTATCAGATAAGATATGTTGATATAGATACATTCATGATACCTCTCCCTCTTAAGTCATTTTTTTAATCAAAGTTTTATTTTTACCTAATCAGTATATTTTCAATGTTTGGTTCAGTTTTTTGTCTTTTCTGAAAAACCTGGAAAAAAATTACTTGGGCTGTTATTTTAATTGGTTGACAATATCTAAAATCAGGATGATCAACAAAAGTAGATAAATAAATAAACATACATAAACAAATCTGATTATGATGTCTGTATGTTCAAACTGGATTAATGTTCTCTGTCAGATGTCAGACACAACTGCTCAATAAACACACCAAATCAGCAGCGAAGCTACAACAACCTTTCTGATATTTTTTAAAAAACCAGCATACAGGTGTCTTTTTTTTTTTTTTTTTTTAGCATAGCTTTGTGTCACGGCTCTCCTTCTGCATGCCCCTTCCTGCTGCACAGAGAAAAAAAAGCTCAAAATAAGTTCAAATGTTGAGCTGGAGTGCTCAAAAAAACAACAAAAAAAACCCCCAGAAACAAATAAAACTTAACTGTTTTTGTTATTCCGCCCAGAGTTGGGGTTTGACCTGTTTCCACGAGTGCTTTTGTCTTTGCTCAGGATGCTGGTGCACACGCTGCTCTGGTGACACGGCCGAAGTCTTGCATTTTGGAGCTCCAGCTCATCGTAGCTCGACACCCGGACAAAGGGACACCAGTGGAAAACCTGCTTGAAACCAGCCCGGAACCTGCAGCCAATCAACCGCTTACATGTAGTTACGCTCCCATGTGTGTTTGTGAGGTTGTGGGGCAGACTGATTTGGACTCACCTGCTATTGAG
The DNA here is from genome assembly GCA_024447675.2 of Pterophyllum scalare. Classification (NCBI taxonomy): domain Eukaryota; kingdom Metazoa; phylum Chordata; class Actinopteri; order Cichliformes; family Cichlidae; genus Pterophyllum; species Pterophyllum scalare. The sequence goes on along the minus strand of JAMQGT020001605.1, from coordinate 88,025 downwards.
GCAGCAGTAGATGATGGGATTGTACATGGTGGAGCTCATTGCCAGCCACAGCACTGACAGGTAAACCTGCTGGATGTACTTCCACCTGCTCAGACGCTTGTTGAGACCCGTCACGATGAAGTAGACGTGATACGGCAGCCAGCACAGGGCAAAGGTAACCACTACAATAATCATCATCTTCACCACCTGCAGGACAAAAGTCACCAGCAGGAGACCAAATCAGCAGGTGGGCTTTTTTTCCCCTCCCTCAGAAGACATTTTGACATTTCACAGGAAAGCCAGTAATAAAATGAATGATGGCTTAATTCCGTTTAGCTGCTTCTATTTCTGGGTGCTGGTATTTTACATGCTGGCTCACTGTCACCCTGTCATGTCTCGCTGTGGCACTTAAAAAGAACAGCGCCTTCATTAGTGTCAATAGTGACACCTGTGATTTCTGCTGTCAAAATGCTGCAAAGGGGTCAATTTTACAGCACAGTGATTTCTGACAAACAGCCTTCTTCAGTGTACAAAATGGTAAAAGTACTGCAAACACAGATGAGTTTGTAACATGAGAAACTGCAGTGTTTTCAACAAGCAAACATGATGGTATCACAAAACAACACAAAAGCCTTGTCCAGGAAATGATGTGGTAAACTGTGTCTTGCTGTTTTTCATGAATGCCTCACCTATATGTGGCATCTACACACAGGCCAATACAACATGGACAAAATAGAGCCTATTTAGACTCATACACAGTTGTGCAACAGTAGCGCCACAAAATGTTGCATTTTTATGTAAAAACAATTCTTCAGCAGCCATGCAAAAGAAATGACTTAGCAGAAAACAGCCTTTGGATAAATTAGAATATTTAAACAAGATCTTCAACTGGACAATTACCAGTTATTATTATCAATGAACCCACTCGGTGTTAATTGGCGAGGTTCATATGTGGGGTGGGTGGAATTCCAGTTATGCTGAATATACTTGGCATTTATGTATACTTTGCAACTTCATACAGAAACTGTATAACTCTAAAGATGCAAACTTGTACTTGCATTTGGACGTGGGTAATCTGCTGAATCTTCTTTGTTTTCTTTCTGGTGAGTGAATGACCTCTTGCCTTGTTTCTGTATGTCTTTTCTTTTATCCCAGAAGGGTTTAATGACAAGGAGAATCATTAAATAATAATAAAGAATAATAAAGAATTTAAAAAAAAATCTAATCAGGAATAAAGCTGCTTTGTTTGCCTCTCGGGACAGTGAATCAAAAATCTACATCTGCGATGTCAAGAGCCCAGAAAAACAAATACTTGCTGCTGCATTTGTGAGTGCATCAGATTTGACCTTTTCATCTTTTCACTGTTTTTGCTCTCTTGTTTATTACATTATCGCCACCTTAAATTAATTCAACTTTATCACACTGATCGATTATTGTAAACTTAAAATATCCCTGCCCGCATCCTAAACATCATGTTTAGCAGGAGACATATCAAATCATAAGTGCAAACATCTTTCTAAATGCCACTTAAGTGTTCACACTGTGACACTGTGGCAGCTTTGATGCACAGCGTTGGAAATAATGAGTTTATTGACCATTTCTCTTCACTCCAATCACAATTTCTATTCATCGAGTCCAGGATGGCTGCCATGAGGAGAGGGAAAGGTCAGGGATGACGCACGAGACCCAGGAGGTTTCAGGTAGGACAGGAGAGAGAGAGAGAGAGAGAGAAAGAGAGAGCACCACAGAACGCATCAGTGAGTTACAGCACAATGCAGAGCTGTGGGGGTTAAAAGGACCAGGGAGCTATTCTTTAGCAGAAGCTCATCTGCAACATGTTTTCTTATTTGACATGCAGATATGGCTAAAATTATACATAAAATAATTGTTATCAAACCGATTTGTGTAACTGAGACAAAGACAAACAAAACTGCAGTTAATTCCACAGATTTATTCTTTTTTATTCCAGCCAACACATCCTTAATCAATGAATACCTCCAGTGTCTGACCCTTGGGCTCTCTTTTTGAATAATCCTACATGAAGCATTTATCAATGAACTGACGCTAATCCCAGGCCTGTCGTGATAGATGCTCGTCATGACATCTGTGATGACCTTAATCCTTGTTCAACCCAACCCTCAGAGTAGCTGCTGCAAAGCACAGTGTGGTGTCTGGCTGTGGAGCAAATCGATTGCCTCCGGATCCCACCCTATCCTATCCAGATGTGATCATTTCCCTTACTTCTGTGTGATCAGGATGCTGCAGTGGGTTGTGTTTGCAAAGGTCAGCATTAGTACTCGCGAATACAGAGATGGCTTGCACCGGTACATTTGTTCTGTGTGAGGTTTTCAAATAAAAGCTGAGCCACTGCTGCGTCAAATTTTACTAATCAAATCTGAAGGCGGTTGGTGGACACACGTATTTTCTTTTTCCATGGGCTTGCAGAAGTCAAATCAAACACCTGCACCCTCATCACTATTGTGCACAAGTACAGGGTCCTTGAACCAGGGATATTTTAATGCAGTATTAACATAAAGCATTTAAATGCTTTTTTGCTTGTTGTATCAAATTAAAGATGGTAAGACTGTGCATGATAAACTACACTTAAAGAGCTAATGGTTTTTCACTCTGTTTTAAGTGTGAAACACAGAAATAACTTAGTTTTTGTCTTGGATAGCTACCATAAATTTAGACTGTGCAAAGCTTGTCTTTTCTGTAATCTGTTTACATTACAAACATTATTAATAAAAAAAAGTGCTAAGGCAGTAAGGCAGAGGATGAATGCATTAAATGAACACGATGATTACCTTCCTTTTAGCCTGTAGCTGTCCTTGATAGTTATCAGATGAATCTCCAGGGATCTCACTCCCCCACAACGTCACCCCCACAATGGTGTAGGTGATGCCCATCACCACTAAGGGTAGTATGTAGACCAGAACTGTAACTATGATATGATACCTGTGCAAATAATGAAGCAGATGCCAAGAGCTTTAAAAGAGTCAAAGCAAAAGATGTAGTTGGAGTGGCAGTGACACATATTATGATAAACAAGATAGCCCAAATCTGAATTGATAAGGATGGTTAAGCTTCAAGCAATGGGGGCAGGGGTGGGGTGGAAGGGGTGTCAGTGTGGTCTCACATGAAGGAGTCTTCGGCCATGCGGGGCCAGGCCACGTAGCAAACAGTCCTGTGGGGCAGAATTCGGATGGTGGAGAAGTAACAGAGCGGGAAGGCCAGAACCACAGCCAGGCTCCAGATACAGACAATGACTCCCATAGTGGCTTTGGCTGGCAGACGAGGCTTCATAGGATGGATGATAGCCATGTACCTACAGCCGAGAGGCCACAGCATAGTGAGTGAGTGAGCTGTCAGTTAATGTTCACAAGCATCAGTTTATCCATGTTAGGTGGGATGCAATCCTGAAACATAAACATGGGCATTTATACAACAGGTGTGGCCATCATTTAGCAGAATACTTTGACTATATATATATATATATATATATATATATATATATATATATATATATATATATATATATATATATATATATATATATTACATCACTGAGGAGACTTCATTAGACTAATTTTCATTTGAATTTTCATTTTCAGGCATTTAACTATATTAGCTGTTCCTTTTTTTGTTTTAGAAGTCAGTTTAAGAATTGACAAAATTTTAAAGTTTAATAACTTAAAAATATATATTTATTCACCAAACTCAAACTAAAAAATGCAGGAAACAATAGAAAATAAAAACTTGGGACTACTGTGTATGTGCAACTGATGGACAGAAATCATAATAATAATCTTAAAATAAGCTGACCTGAATCAGTTTGATCTGAAATAATAATTTCTGGATAAAGCAAGGATACAGAACAGGTGATCGTAAAAAGACATCTCTAATAAAGCTTTCATGACTCTCTGGCTTTAAATCAAAACAGTCGTACCTGTCGATGGCTATCGCGGTCATAGAGTAGATGCTGGCAAACACCGCGGTGACAGGAAAGAAGTTGTGAAACCGACAGTACACCTGCCCGAAGTACCACTCTCCGTGAGCCGCATAGATGAAGTTGATGAGCGTGTTGAACGCGGCCATGGAAACGTCAGAGAAAGCCAAGTTCAGCAGGAAATAGTTGGTGACGGTCCTCATCCGCTTGTGCGCCAGAATAATCCAAATCACAATCAGGTTCCCGAAGACCGCCACCGCCAGCACCGTGCTGTAAGCCACCGACCACAGCGCGACGCGCCACGGAGGCTGCACAAACTGGTTGGTCAGACTTCTGGTTGTGTTTTCCATTCCTCAAGTGTCCTCAGTCGGATCTGTTTCACTCAGTCCACTGCTGGCAGACTACAAAGATGCGCCTCGCACGCGCAACCTGCCCGCAGGACATGTGACCGGTGAGGCACAGAGAGTGGTAACTCCCTGTATCATTCACGGGGATACAAATAAAACATAAAAAGTCACCGTTTCTATTTTTCATTTATTTGGCCTGCATGATCATTGATAAATATACAAAAAAAAAAAGCCGTGCAAGTTTTTAAGAACAAATTAACACTACTCTGTTATTATACACTCGCGTTTATTATTAGGATTAATCAATTATTTCTCAAAGAAATTCAGATTATGTGACCCGACATCCATGTGGCTGTTTTCCAAAGTAAAATGAGTGCCTTAAACTTATGGTCATCAACAGCTTTTGAGAAGGATAACGCATCCTGGATTCAAAATGTTTTCGCTTTTTTTTTTTTTTTAGCTCTTTTGATGGGATACATATGAGCTAAAACAAAGACCTACAAATTGAAATACAGTTTTAAATGCTTTTATGCTTATGACATGGTCATGTTTATTCCAAAAAACTTGAAAAATTCGAAGGTTTGCAATGCAGATGTTATTACCTGTATGAAATATTAATTACCCAATGGCTAGACACTTTCTGGACTTCCATAAAAGTATCCCATCCAGATTACAAGCTTTTGGAATTCACCACATTCCTCTTTTCATTAGAAGAAGTGACAGACAAAGGAGTTTTAACCAAAGGGATGTTTTCTGGTTTTTATAAATTACAGACACTATATACGCTGGCTTAACTGAGGACTTAGACTTTACTGTTACTGTTTACACCCTTTTGGACTCCTGCACCTGGTCCAGGTTTTGAAGTTCCTCCTGTTGGTGGAACCACAGGTGGAAGCTTACGGCTGGTGGAACGCCCCAAGGAAGATCCAATTCTCAAACTCGCTGGAGTGTTTAAGAGTAAATGCATTTTCAGTTTTAAGAGCATGCCTCAAAGTTCTTTGTTGTTTTCACTCATATTCTGATCAAAACTTCAAAAATCAGTTTAATTCTAAAGGCACAAAACTGTTGATGCAGCATCCGCTCTGTCTGAAGCTTTAAATCAGCCTGAGGGTGATACTGTAAATCCTTAATAGCTGTTTCATCCCAAGCAAAGCTTATGGTGTCTGGATTTTATGGGTTTGTCTGTGTTATGTAATAGGTTCAACCACTGTGAGAACCCATAGGCTAGCCTGACTTAACAGGTCATATTTATAGAATTGTTTATAGAGAATAAAGTTCAGTAAATCCTTTAAGTGTTGAATATAGTTAAGCTCTTTAGGCTGCTGCATATTTCCTGTGTAAAGTTAGGACAAAATCATCCCAAATTTTGGATGTACACTCCTGTCCTATGTCTAAAATTACCTAAAATGTTCTATAAAGTATCCTGAATCTGTTTTCTGTCTGTGGGATGAACTGTTTCCTGACAGCAGATTAAAACAATAACTATACTTTTTTTTCATAAAGAATGCTTTTACCCTTTGTTGCCATATCACTAGAAGTCTCTATTGATTTTATTTTTGTCACAATATGATGATTGAGATCAAACTGTTATTAAACCCAGACAGTTGCTAATAAAACACAAATAAAAAAAATGAAAACATGACTTATGTTACTTATTCTATATTAAAATAATGGTTTTAGAATTTCTCTGCAGTGTTCTTGTAGGCACATGTTCAATCCTCTTCATTGGCTCATAAAATTTACAGGAAATATATAGTCACTGTCTCAGGCTGTAAAACTAAATAAAATAATGAATGAATTATTAAAAAGATGGGTGTATCAGGAGGACTCTTGAAGTCTGTGTTTCTGAAATCCAGCCTTTGACTCTGCAAGTTCTGAGTGTTGCATTATTCTCCTCAGTCTGTATAATATTAATTTAAGAAAAAAAGTTGTTTGATGTTTTGCCATGAAGGCGTCAGCTTTACAAAGAAAATGCCCAATAGGTGTTTATTTTTCCCTGCTGTGTACGACTGCAGTGAACCCAAAGAGCACTTTGAGCATCTTGCTCCATTGTAATGTGGGTCGCTTCATTTCCATATTCTTACTGTTTTACAAAGCAGCATCCCTTCAACTAAAAAATTGTTGCTATTATATATTTATTTATTGAAAGGTTGCACTCTACTGGGTTTTATCAGAGCAGGTGTCTGTCGTTCTAAGCAACGCACACTGTGAAAAGACCAAAAGAAGGTCAGAAAGTCTGTTTCCTCTCAGCAAGCACTCATTACCCAGAGGCCACCTCTTCGGGGCCACTCCCTGTCTAAAATGTCAGTGTTCAAACCTCTTGTAAACACACCCTGACTTCCATACTAAAAAGGTCGCAAGCTATTTAGTAGCAGCTGATAGTATCATTAACTGTACCCTAAATTGTTACCTTCTTTTTGTACTGAATAATTCAGGTATTTTATTTACTAGGGAGCAACAGCAGGGGGTGTGGGTGTGTCTTCATGTCAAGTGTCTGATCTCTGTGTGAAGTTTGATCAGTGAGAAGCAAATCACATCAGAATGGGCTGACAACAGGAGCTTGACCCAGTCAGCTGAAAAAACTTTTAAAGATGTTTTGTATCATTTTTTCCTTAATAATAATCATAGTTGGATATATATGGCATGTAATGTGTCTAGTATGTGAGAACTGCTTGAAACTGAGTAGTACACTAACGATGTATGTCTGCTTACCCTGAATCATCTGAGTACCAGTTACATTCTCATTCAGTAATAATAACAGTAAGCTATTTACCATGTGGCTCAAACATTACACTCGTTCAACGTTAATGTAATGGTGTCAAAACCAAAACTTTGAAGAATTCTCTTTGGGGTTTTGATGCTAATCTCAAGCAATACTACTTAGGGCCTCTGCTTCTTTAAATTTAATTTTTGGCATGATTTTATGAGCCTATACATATGTCTGTGTGTGTCTGTGTGTGTGTGTGTGTGTGTGTCTGTGTGTGTGTGTGTGTGTGTGTGTGTGTGTGTGTGTACGCTCAATGTCCAAAAATGCTTTCATTTCAGCCATAAAATCATGCAGAAAATTCAATTCAAAGAAGCAGAGGCCCTAAGTAGCAAGGAAATACTCTTTAAGGTCAAGGAAGCAGTTTGAACTATGACCTTTAAAAAGGTCAGCCACTTAAAAATATACATCTCTAAAAACAAGCTATTAATAACAGTGAGGTGCGGTGAGGTTTGTGATGGTGAGGCACTGACTCGTATGGAGTAGGATGTTCACATATATGAACCCAAAATAGAAACTTATATTTCAATTTTTATTATGCTAATGATTAATTATGCTTTAATCGACTCCATAATGTTCAACAATGATGGCAAGAAAAACAAAATATTTAATGTAAGGTCAAACTTTTTTTGGGGGGGGAGGTCTCTCTTTTTAAATAAATTTTTAAAAAACCATGTATTATCTTACCTATATTTGAAGATGAAGTCCATACGCCCCGTGGGGCAGAACTGCCGCTGCACTGCCCTCTATCGGTGCAGCACGGTACTTTCTGCCGCACCCTGTGTATTTTCACCGTGCATTTATGACCGATCACAAAGTATAAACATGTCACACGCGTTCATTCAGTATATTAGACGTACTGTGGAACATCAGCATGTGTAGCACATGTGTAATCAAACATGCATATTGGCGATATAAAGGGAGACAGCAATGAGTATGCAACAACCGCCTGCTTCATTTATTGTATGTGACACAGCGCCACCAGAGGTGAGCCACAGCACTGCACTGCCTCACCCCGCATTTCTTCCATGTGTTTGAACAGACAATGCGTAATTTCCGCTGATTTTGACCATTAAAGTGTTGAAATAATTCAGTTTTATAAAACAGTTTTATAGAACAGTCAAGTGGTCAAATGTATGTTCTCTTATTATTGTTAGTATTTTACTTGTCATGATGACAAGGGAGGCACTGCCTCACCTGCCTCCTCTGACTGCACGTCACTGATTAATAAATTGACCTGATAGAGACCCATCTTTAAACTTACGGATTAAACCATTTTTAAGCCAGAGGTAAAACGAAAACCATCCCCCCCATGCTGTCACAGCTCATGGTCTGGTCCTTTTGTTAGTTTTTCAACGTCACTGTGTCAACGTGTTCCACCTTAAGCCAAATAAACCAGGAAGGAGTGGCGCGTCACACAGGTAACTTTAAGACAGCGGGAATGTAATTAATGCACCGTAAAATAATGACAGTCCGAAGTAAAGCCCATCAGTTAGCAAAAAATCAAACAGATTTAAAACAAACAGACTGCATTATTTAACTTAGTTGCAAAGTTGAATGAACATGGCAATGATGTGTGAGAGCGTGAACCCATAAACCCGTGTCTGGTTTGTGTGTCATGGATGAATATTGCTCAGTTTTTATTTCATTAGTTTGTTTTTTTTGCCTTATAGATCTATAGCTATTAATGAGTGAGGCTAGTGTATGCAGTGTGTGCTTGTTTTTTGAGAACAGCTATTTATTTCTATACAATTGTATCTCTTTTTTTTCCTATAATCTGTCTTTTCCTGCGTGTTACCCCATACTTATGCTGTAACACCCAAATTTCTCCCCTGGAGATCAATAAAGGAATCACTTATCTTACCCATTCAAGATGTTTGTTGCTGAATAATACCCTAGTTCTTGCTCAGAGAGTTTAATTTTTAACTTTAAGGAAAAAAAACTTTCTTAGTGTTCTTGGAAAGTTAAAATTTAGTCTACCATGGCTCATTAGCCAGTAACCTTTGTCTTTTGGACCAACTCTGCAGTGTCTCTCTTTTCCATAGAAACAAAGAGACATGGACATTACATAAATTGGGCCTTTATTTCCTTCCTTGTAACTTAACACATGTGTACAAATTTGGAAAGCTTTTACTTTGAAATATCTACACACTGTCTGCTTTATTATAGTTGCAGCAGAGGCTCAAAGGAGCTGCATCACACACACACACACGTTCCCCTGTTTGGTAACATTAGCAGCACTCCAATTTATTTATTTGATTATTTATTCGCTTACCTGATTTAAATGTGGCCATCTGCATGAGTTGAATGTTTAACTTCAATTTAATTTTGCATCAAAAAAATTTAAAAAACTACTTTTTCAGCGTGTTGTGTCCTGGCGCAGCGGCAGTCACCACAGTTCAAATGTTCTCCCTCAGAAGTTTAAGCTCAGTTTTGGGAGTCTGAAACTGGGGCCAAATTCAAAGTGTAAAACTCCCAAGAATGTTAAAAAAAACAACAACAAAAAAAACCAATGTCTGAGTCAGTTTGATACAGAAGTGACCACAAAGGGGAGCGTGATCCTGAAATAGCACGAGCACTGGAAGTCGAGTGCAGGGAGAGCAGGTTGAAAGGGGGAGAGATTCTGAATTGAAATCATATTAATTGTAGCAATAATGTTTATACTTAAAAATATATATTTAAAGTAAGCAAAGTATTTAGCTTTGTACCACTGTCTGCTCAGTGATGCTTTCTCTGCAGCACACCCTGCTGAGACTGGTAAACAGGTCTGAGCTGAGCTTTCTGGGTCGACTATCCGATGATTTCATTTCTGAATTATTCATCTTTTTCTGCATAAACCAAAAGTTTGTTGTTGCATATGAAAAACTTTTTTCCTCTTCTAAGGTTTTCTCAAAATACAACACTTTTGTCTGTTAAGTTGAACTTGTGAAATTAATATAAATTGTACTTTGTTCAGTGTCACAACAGACAGATGACTGTATGTTGTTGTTTTTGTTTTTTTAATTAATTTGCATTTAATTGCATCTGTGTTTTGTGTCTGTCTTTCCAGAGACTGTAGATGGAAACTGGCTGTGTTCCTTTTGGAGTGTTTCTGACAAATAGGTCTACTTTCAGCTGCTTCCTTATTAACAAGACAGGTAGCTCTGCATATTTGATTTGACAGATTTATTTTTTTTTCACCTGATCCCCTTTCTGACCCAAATCAAATGAATCAAACTTGGGATCTTTCACTTGTTAGGCAATTGTATAAACCACTGTTCTATGCAGCCACTTCCTCACAAATAAATGTCAGGAAACAAACACAAAAACATCCCTCCCCTACATCAGTCTTTCTAGGGAATCAAAGATGAAATATCTATATCTGCTAAATCAGAAAGTCATTAGTGAGCAAAGCTAGCAGGTTTAAAGCTAAAAGAAGTGAAATCGAGTGAATTAAATGAACTGCCAGACCGCACCAAAGGATGAGAAAGAGAGAGCGACAGAGTGAGTGAGTGAGAGGAAGCAGCTTATCATCCAGCGACGGATCAAAAAGGATTACATGTCTAAATGGAGCTTAGTGCTTCTCTCCGGAGTTGCAGGGTGTGAGAGAACGGAGGGTTGTACAAGTGGAAAGATTTCAAAGTTGTGAGGTAATTGACTTTTTCAAATTTTATATTATTGATTCCTAACCTAGATTCATTCATGAGCTGATTAGAAGTGGAAAAAAATTTTCATTGCCAGGTTCTTACACTTGCGACAAGGGTCACATGTGCAGTCATGGCCAAAAGTTTTGAGAATGGCCTAACTGTTGATTTTCACAAAGTTTGCTGCTTCAGTGTTTTTAGAGTTAAAATGATTTTTGTGGGGATTGCATTCATTTTCATGGCAAAGAGGGACTTTGCAGTTATTTGCAATTCATATGATCACTCTTCATAACATTCTGGAGTATATGCAGGTTCCCATCATAAAAACTGAAGCAGATCACTTTATGAAAACCAGTACTTGTGTCATTCTCAAAACTCTTAGACGCTACATGCTTCCTGACTTGTCTTGTGTTTGTAAATGTTTGAGAGACTTTGGATACAGATATTATATATGCAGGTAAACCTAATGAAAAATTAGACAGTCTTTATTCTAAAAGGCCACAAGCAAAAATGTTTCAGAAGCAAAGTAGTAGAGTTTATAAAAAGGGAAGTCTAAATGATATGGTAAGAAATTAAAATTTACTTAAATGCCAAGTTATGTGAAGAATCAGTGTTGACTCATGCTAAAAGATGCCTACAAGAAGACTAATTAAATTGTACCCATATTATCTATACTTCTGCACCTTTTCTGCAGTCTGTATGCAATACAGCATCCATTATTAATATAATAATCAGTTTGTGTTTTGTTTGCTGATAAATAATCAATTTTTTTTATAGTAGGCAATGCTGCTGGAATATTTTTGTGTGTCTGTGTCTGTGTGTGTGTGTGTGTTTAGCATCAGTGGAGTATTTTAACTGTGCCAAGTTGTTGTTGTTGTTGTTGCAGGACCTCAGAGTTGCACTGCAGGCCAAAAAGCAATGAGAGCGGCTCCTGCTGGCTTGGCATAAAATAACCGAGTGACTTCCTGTTACATCACAAAAATGAAATTTGATCTGAAGAAAGAGATAGAGGAAGGCGGCTGTAAGAAGGTAAAAACACAAGGAAGCCTGAAGGCGGGCTGTAAATCAAAACAGTCTGTACTTGTATGTGGGCTGGTTTGTGCTTTCTTCCTGTGTGTTTGAATGGGGGAGAGCAGCTAATCAGCTGCTAAGTGCCTATGTCATGAAATGAAGAATTGCCCTGATAGGACATCCCCCTTTAAAGTTCAAAGGTTGATGAAGTCCAGTGAATGCTAAACAGGGCTGGATTTTGACATGAAAGGTAAGACATGAAGTCTTTAACGGGGTTTTATGCATGTTTTATTGGCTACTCTGGTTTGTAATGTAAAGTATCAATAGAGGCAGGCTGCTAGAGTCTTAAAGAATCTGTAAGGTTTTTACGACTTATTTATTCCTCTTTTACCGCCACTGTTATAGTTGATGTTCTCCAGTAGACAGCTGTGTAGACAGCTGTGTAGAAAATTAGTATTACACACCAGACTTCACAAATGTCCACAGACCAAACATGCAACTAAACAGTTCTTACTGCGTACAACCACATTATAATGTGATTGTATATCGGCATGCATTGTCATCACTTACATTGCAAATAGTGGATCCAGTTCTTCACTTGACGTTATGTCAGTGGTCATACCTAGAGTATAATCAGTATAAGGACACTGCAGTGTTCAGATGGCATAAATGGCATAAAGAATACGCGTGTGTAAAATAGCCACTTTTAATTGTTTATTCTTGATAAGAATAAATGTACATGTTGAAATGTAAAGTATGTAATCTTCTAACTACAATTGCACAAAGACTTATAAAAGGGCTCAACTGAATTTCACTGAATTTCCCCTAATAAGTTGGGGCCTCTGGCAGCAGATGTGTGATCCCTGTGGTTCCTAGTGTGGACCTTGGAAGAGTGAGCAGTGTTAGGAAAGGTGGTTTTATAACACCGTCACCTAATAAAATGTAGCCTTCTGGTTTAAACTAAGTATTTATTTAAGGCTTTTCTTTCAATGTTTCCAAATAAGTACAGACTTGAGAGCAACATTTGTTTCATCATTTTATAATATTTTAGCTCCTGCATTTCTGAATTCTTAAGACAGTATTTGTGGTGAGAAGGAAACAAAGGCGGTAAGACCCATTAATCTCAAAAAGTGACCAAAAAGCTAAAAGTGAACTACCTTGGTTAATTTTTATCAGAGAAGCTGCAAAGGATTAGAGGTGGTCAATGGTTTCCCGACTGCTGCTGTCTTAAATGAGCCAGAGACGCTTAATGATTACACACAGGCAGAATACACAAAACTGAAGCAGGAAATTATCACTTATGCCACTAAGCATTTTATTGATATCATTATATACAGTACCAGGGTAAGTGTGTCCAAACTTTTGACTGGTACTGTACTTATATACTTAAAAAGGGATAAGGGTAAGGACAAGATAAAACCATCCCTTTTTGGGGAGCTCCCTCTCCAGTGCAGCTGTTATCAGCTGTTTGCACCAAAGCAGCAAATGGATTCACAATGGTTTATGCTTCTTAAACAGACAGATTCAAATCCCTGAAGTTTAGCTGATTTTGTGGTGTACTGTGAGAACTGAGTGTCCACTTTTTTTTTTGTACAAAATTTTTTTTAAGCAGTGTGTGTAGTGTCCATTCGTAAATGAGTGGCTATCTTGGACTCTGTGACTCTGCTCTCCTGGTGATCAGTTAAACTGCAACTTGTCTTGGATCTTCTCTCCAAAGTAGGATTACAAAAAAAATGCAAGTTTCCTAATGCAAAGAAATCATAAATAAATTTTACCATAACATTTCCTATGCTGACAGATTTGGAGCACATATATCCACAAAAATTATGAGCGTACTGTTGAATTTAGATTGAGCCAGTTGCATTTTTTTCTTCTTTTTAATCAGAACAGGTGTGCTTTCATCTAGCAAACAGCACAGCAGCTTTTTTTAATTTTATTGTTTTATTGTCTGAATCTAAATTCAGCAGTACTGTCATTTAATTAGGAACACCTCGGTAGTATTCTGTGACTTTTTGTGATGCAAGTTGAGGAAACTTGCATCACAAAAAGTTTGAAGGTTATACCCCATTTACTCAGTACATCAGTCAGTCAGTCAGGACATTGTCAGTATATTTTTTGTTGATACAACAAAAAAAGAGCATTAAACATTCAGCTAATGCCCTCTTTCCATTTTCCTGGAAACAGATGGAGTCTGTCTCTTTCCCACCACTGTCCAGGGTTGCCATTTGTGGTGGCACACATGGAAATGAGATGACAGGGGTTTACATGGTGAGAGAGATGCAGAAACAGAAGATGGATAAAACTGGATCTGTTTCTGTCTCCATTATCCCATCAAACCCACGAGCTATGGAGGCTTGCAGGAGATACATAGAAATTGACCTTAACCGTTGTTTCACCTCAGCCTTGCTGAGGTAAGTTGAAAAAGTAAATTGGGGTGAAAACTTTAAGTAGACACTATAGTTTTAAAAGTTTTTGGCTAATCATTCTACACTGTGGTTTCAAAGTAAAACTCTGCCATGTGTGAAAGACGTCTTATTTTATTTTCTGAACTCTAGTTCCCCTGTAACAGATTCGACACCTTATGAACTGAAGCGAGCTCAGGAGCTGAATGCTCAAGTTGGGCCCAAAGGAAGCGAAGAGGCTGTGGACCTGCTCATAGACATCCACAATACCACATCCAACATGGGCCTCTGCTTCATCTTTTACTCCATAGACTGGGTCACCCTGCACATTCTCAAATACATACAGGTACAGTAGTACAAAAGACAGATATCTGTAGTAATACAAGTGGAGTTTGAATCTATAACCTTTCTAGTGTAGAGAATAATACCAATGTTCACATGTATGAACTGTGAGTCCCTGAAGGACTGATATACCTTTACATTTTCCTGAAACTCTGAGTAAGCTACATATGAGAGCAATCTTTGTGGTGATAGACTATTGATTGGTATCAATCAATATCAGAGCTGTTTCTAAAACGGTTCTGAAGGTAAAAAGGGGGTCCATGCCAGTACTAGCAAAGTGTACCCAATAAATTGACCAGTGAGTGGATATTTACTTATAACAAAATGTAACACATATTTTTAGCACTACCAACTTGATACTTTGGGCTTTTAGCAAAACATATTTGGATGAACCGTCATGACATTTGGTATGAGAATGAACTAACGTGACTAATAGGGGCACAGATTCAACAAAGTGCTGAAAACATTCCTCAGAGATTTTGGTCCATATATGATATGACAGCGTCCACAATGAGCTTCTCCTGTTCCCCGTCATTCCAAAGGAGCACTATAGGACTGAGCTCTGGTGACTGTGGAGGCCTGGGTTGATAGGGAACTCATTGTCATGTGCAAGAAACCAGTTTGAGATAACACAATAATTTCCCTTGCGGGATCAATAAAGTATCTGTCCATCTATTTGAGCTTTTTGACATTGTGTGTTATCCTGCTGAAAGCAGCCATCAGAAGGTGGGTACACTGCGGTCATAAAAGGATGGACATGATCAAAAACAATGCTGAGGTAGGCTGTGGAGTTTAAATGATTATCAGTTGGTAATACGGGACCTACGGTGTGCCAAGAAAATATCCCCCACGTCGTTAAACCACCAGCAGCAGCCTGAACTATTGATGTAAGGAAAGATGGATCCATGGGTTTATATTGTTTATGCCAAATTCTGACCCTAGCATCTGAATGTGGCAGCAGAAATCAACTCATCAGAACAGGCACTGTTTTTCCAGTCTTCTGTTTTGCAAATATGATGATCCTGCGTGAGTTGAATGGGAGTAGAAGACCACTATATCTCATCTGCTTCAAGGTCTGATGTGTTGAGTGTTTGGAGATGCTTTTCTGCATACCTTGTTTGTAACAAGTGGTTATTTGGGTTACTGTTGCCTTTCTATCAACTTGAAACAGTCTGGTCATTCTCCTCTGACCTCTTGACATCAACAAGGCATTTTTGCGCAGAGAACTGCCACTCACTGGATAGAGTCTCTGCAAACCCTGGAGATGGTTGTGCTGGAAAATCCCAGTAGAACAGCAGTATATGAAATATTCACACCAGCCTGTCTAGCGCCAACAACTATGCCACCACTCTTTAATGCTTTAACTTCTGCCGGGTACCAGTATTTTCTCATCAAAGCACTCTAGAGTGTGTGTGTGTTGCTTGTACATAACTTAAGTAATTATGGTCTTAATGTCATAAAATCAGAATATAAATGTATGGGCAAAATCCAGGATAAAGTGATAAATATAGTTTATTTTAAAGCTCAGCCTCCAGTATTGAAGTGTGCTGTGCAGTCAACAGTAAAAATATTTGGTTTTCAGAGTAAAATGACTTCTGTGGACGTTCGAGCAATCCAGCTGGACCTACCTATCTCTGAGGCTTATTCTTTAGAGTCAGTGGGCAAGCATGGCTTTGGTAAGTGTGCCTGACTGCATCTTCTGCATAACTGAGCTTATTAAATATTTAGATAATTGTTTCTCCTGCTCTTTGTAGCAATAGAGGTTGGTCCACAGCCCAATGGTGTGCTCAGAGCTGATATCTATAACATGGTGAAAGAGGCAGTGGATCATATATTCAGCTGGCTTCAGGAATTCAATTCTGGTAAGAAACAACCCCCTTTAAAAATACTGTGCTTGCTTGCTCCTATCTGATTAACCGAGTCCCTTAATGTGAAATGACTCAGGTAACTCTGCAACTTTTATCCAGTCTTGTGCAAGCCAGCATCACTAACGCTGTCCTCTCTCACCAGGAAGCACATTTGAAGGGGGTGAAGTGGAAGTCTACACTTTGGTGAAAAGTGTAGATTACCCAAGGGATGCAGTGACCGGTGAAATCACTGCTGCCATACACTGCCAGCTACAGGTACAATACACCTAGGTGCTTCCTAGCCAGCTGAGAGACATAACCTCTCCAGTCTGTCCTGAATCTATCCCAGGGTCTCCTCCCAGATGGACATGTCTGAAACATTCAGACATGTCCATTACGTAAAGGTGTTCAGGTGGTATCCTAGTCAGATGTCTGAATCACTTAAACTGCTTGTTTCCATGTGAAGGAGCAGCAGCTCTACTCTGAGCCCCTCCCACATGAACGAGCTCCTCACCCTGTGTCAAAGGCAGAGACCAGACATCCTTAAGAGAAAGCTCATATCCAGCGATTCAGCAATTTTACTCTTTGTGTCACAAATAGTGGCCGGAGGTGAATGGGGAATCCACCACTTTCTGGTGTTGAAAAAAATGGCCTCAGAGTTGGAGACTAATTCTCATCAGAGCCACTTTGCACTCAGCTACAGACTGCATCGAGCTCATCACTTGACAAAACCAAGAGGACAACACAATATATGCAAGAAGCAGAGAAGTGGTCCTGATGCCACCAAACCAGACTCCCTTCGCCCATGGTGGCACCCAGAAATTGTCCATAAAAGTTATGAACAGAATCTGAAACAAAGGGGGAACCCCTGTCAGAGTCTAAAGTCCACTGTGAATGAAACTCACTTAACGTAGGCAATGCGTCCATTCTCTGGCTGCAGTTATGCAGGCACCAAATAGCTCAACAACAGGCTCTATACCCCATACTTCCAAAGCACCCCTACTGAACAAGGGCCAATGTCCAAGCCCACAAAATAAATATGGACTGTATTGGCAAACTCCCTCACACCCTCAAGTGCCTTTGAGAGGTTGTGTAGAAGTTTAGCCATAAACAATCCTTCACAAAGTGGCTTCACCTGAACATTTACATTCATGAATTCAAAGACGCAACAAACCTATTTACGAGACTGCCAAACAGTAAATGCCATATTTGCATTTCTTTCTCCAGGATAATGACTTCAAGCTTCTCCAGCGAGGCGACCCAGTATTCCTGTCATTTTCCGGGGAGACTGTGAAGTATGACGATGAAGAGCTCTACCCTTTCTTTGTGAATGAGTGTGCCTATTACGAGAAGAAGATTGCTTTCCATTTAGGTCGAAAGATAAAGCTGACATTCCCGTCCATAAATGTGACAGGTTGAGAGCAGTAAATTTAAATATCCCAATTTTGAATTGTAATCATCTAAATCATCTAATCATTTCAATAATGCATATGCACAAACTTGATGACATAACTGTCAAATAATTTTAAGGTGAAGGTAAAGATAACAGCCTCTAAAAATTAAGCTTTTTGAGCTTTATCTGAGTGGTGCATTGCACAGGTTAAAATCTTCTTTGTTTTAAGCTGAATTTAGTGTGCAGAAATCTTTTGATTGCATGAATATTGAATAAATGAAAACTTGAATCATTTTGTGTATTAGCTTGATTTAGACTTGCATAAAGTAAATGAATCTACTCAGTTAACAGGAATATGGTCATCAGTCAAAGCAACTAGATGGTCCGATGTGCCTATAGTAGAATTTCTGTGAAGCACATCAGAGTGGATTGATTAAGTGCACTTTACATTAGTTTGTCCCAACAATACACTGTGAGAGTGATTCTTGTGAAAGTGGGAAAAAAAAGAGCCCATATAAGAACAAATATGACCTTGACTAGTGATGGCAAAACGAGGCTTTTTGACTTTCTGGACCTTTTTGTGCCCTTATGTCAAAAATTGGTTCTCTACTTGAAGTTTCATTCAGTACTCTTGGGTGACATCTACTGACAACAGTGGTTGCTGAACAGCCAAATGAAGGCCTGCTAATGTGGTGCATCTTTCATGTGTATAATAAGACTTATTAACGTATGTTGTGACAGTTCCTTTAATGACCTGGCAGTCCAACTTTGTTTTATGTATCTGTTCTTTGCATCCCATATTAAAAATCATCTACCTGAGTTTCCATCTATGAAATATTAAGAAAATTAATTGATAAAATTAAGAAATATACAACTCAAAACTAAGTTCATGTTTTCTCTATTGATGTGGTTTGGGTATCAAAATTTATCTTTTTCCATGCTCCTCCTATCTGCACAGGTTTCAAATATAATTGGAAAGAGACATTTTTTGTAACATATTCACACTGAACTTATTTTACCTTATTCTGTGGCACCAAATCAAAATATTCCCACACTTGGGAATGCTTCATCGTTCTCCATTATTGAAAGTCAGAATTCACACAAATGGCAGCTATTAGTGATGCACAGTACATTTGGTACAAGATGTGAAACGGTGTTTCAGTCATCTTAAATACTTAGAGTACTGCGCCAGAGTTTCAAAGGTCCACCTGTAAACTGGTCAGCTGATTCAGTCTGAATCAAGGAATGAAGTGGTTCGAATGTCATCACTGACATCAACTGATGCTCCGGCCCACTGCTTCACAATAATAAGTAACCTATCAATTCGAAGCCTCAGCGTCAGGGGTAACATCACTAACCTTGACCTTGAGCACAGTTTGAGTTGAGACCCATTAAGTGACCATTCTGTTCAAGTTTGAGTGAAATCTGACCAAAAACTCTGAAAGCAGTAGCAATTCTTGTAACTCTGGAGGGATAAACGGATGACGGACACATTCTCCATCATGAGATCACTGGTTCTTCAGACAGACTAAAAGTATACCGACTGATGCTGCCATTCCTAAAGATATGGTGTAAAATAGGACAAAACTACCAACAAAAAGAAATTAAGTATTTTTGTATATAAGTATTTAAGAACTGAAACCAACAGAGAAGTCCACAAATGCCAAATTTATTAACACATAATCCAGTACAATGTGCTTCTGGATACATAAAAACATTTACAAAAGCCAGAGTGTATACACGTCAGACATGTAACAAAACATTCTGACACAAAAACATTACAGTTAGTTTTGTACTGTATTGATCAGTGCTCATGTATTAGTCATTTTGGAGTTTTACACACACAGAAGTGTGTACGTGGTCGCAAAGTCATGAGGATTTGCACTTTGAAATTCTGCAAATTCAACTGTTATTCAAAATGTAAGAATTTGCAAAACTGATCTACTGTGTATCAACAATATCTGAAAGCTTCCCATACCAGTCAGTTAAGAAACTGTAAGGATGGGAGAACTGACAAAGTACAATTGAAATACAGTTAGGTAACGCTCAACAGTGAAACATCCGTATTAAAAATGTAAAATGGCAGTATAGCAGATTACAGTTTGGGCCTTAAGGCCACAGGTTTCCTCGTGAACTGATTTAATACATCTACAAACACAGGTGACAGATGAGTGGTTACATTTTTGATGACATTTAGTCAGCAAATACCACAGACTGAAATTAACAAACACCACAGATGATGACAAAAGGCATGCGCAGCAAAGGCTGGATATTTTTAAATTATGCAAAAACAACTGAAGAAAACACAAAAATAAAATATAGTCTTGATTAATATCTTTCCATGCACAGAGAAAGCTACCATGACCTGGATAACTCCAGGTGTGAAGTTAAGGGCAATGTGGTGAGCAGCTTTTAGAAGAGATGGCAACTAAAAAGAAGGCAATAAAATAATGGGCAAAAACCATGGTAAATGCCAGAAATAACAAGTGATCTGCAACCCTTAAACATTAAAACCATTAAGAACATGCTTTGGGTAAAAAACAGGCTGGAGATGCTGAAAGGGTAATGGTGAAATCACTCAAAAGGTATTAAACCACCACTCCTTTCTACAGGTCTGAGATACCGTGTATCTGTTTTTTGTTTTTGTTTTTTTAATGTATGAAAAGATTTTTACAGATGAAGAGAAAAGCACCCTTTATCACACTTACATCCTCTCCTAACCAGAAACCACTTTCTGAGGACGTATACAGACCCGTAAGCTGTTTTTAAAGTGTATGATTGTTAGTCTCGCTCTGTTATGCTACCCTGTAAGCAGTCATGCGGGTGTAATTCTTGCGATGACTTCTGGCCGCCCACAGGAACAGAGCTGCTGCCATCATCTGCAGAGGGAAGGATATGAGGGCGAGGTAAAGAGACCAGCCCAAGGTGCCCTCCACCCCTTCTGGCAGAGGGAAATACCGGTGGAGCAAATCCACCCCAGCCAGGAAACAGCAGACGGTGCCCAACGAACACAGACCTGATGAGTCAAAAACAGTGATGAAGGAAGAGGATCAGATTGTCGAGTATTTTTTTCAAGATGTATTGTTTGCACATACAAACGTTCACAGACAATATGACTGAGATAAAATGTGTTTTTGTCATGATAAAACTCACGCAAAGTAATAAAAACTATTTACTTTCTGGATTACTCTAATTATACATGATTTGTCTGACTTTTAGAAAATCAGCTGGTTCCCATACTTATTTTAAGACAGTTTCCTGTAAATTTTGCTTCGCACATTCAGTTTGAGAGGTCGTACTGTATGATGATACTGTATAAACAGATGTCGCTTTGACGACACAATCACAAAAAAGGATATGGCAAATGTATAAACTTGATATCAGTTGTTAATCATCTCATGACTGCATATTTTAAAAAAATGTTTTCAGTCTCCAGAGGTCGCACAGTATCAACACTGTTAAGTAAATAAACACTCTTCTTGAAGGTCTTTGAAAATAGGGAAAAAAGTGGATTTAATTACTAAGGACAACACACGAAAACAGCTGTTTATCTATTTGGAATTTTCAGGGGGAAAGCACAGTCTAGCAGACGTCAGAGGTGGGTTTTTTTCATGTCCGCAGGTAAGAGGAAGACTCTTATTTCACACATTAAAAGGTTACAAGAAGGTCAGTATAATGCAAATAATGTGCGTCAGTGAGCAGCAAGCCCTGAAACGGAAAAAGCAACAACTGCTAATGTCCTCCTACAGCTAAGGAAAATACAAACAAGATATTCAAAGAAGTATTTTAATGCAAGCAGTCACAAAATGTCTTCTGTCCAGTAGTCTACTGTGCTCTCTAAAAGGATTACAGACTAAGTTCACACCCTGGACATGGAGATGTTTGTGAGAAGGGCTGGAAATCGTGGTTCTGGGGGCTGGGAGAGCTGTTTGCACGGAAGACCGGGTTGAATGCTAATGACATGGTGATTCTCTCCTACAGTACAGTACCTGTCAGGATATACAGCTTTTTGCACCTGTAAATACATAAATAAATACTGCAGTATTAGGTTGGACACAGTTTGTTGTTGCGTTTGGAGTATCTCTTTCATAGCACATCATTTTTGGAGTAGAATATTAAAATTAATCATACATAGGAGATACACACTGTACTAAGTTTAGCGACAGACCTCTTGGTGCACAGAGTAATGCTGAACATGCGTGACAGTGATCGTTGGCGCCATGGCTGTTGCTGAAATTTATCTCTAAAGACAGCGTGTCATTGGAATGGGATTATTCCCCGTAGCTGTGAGCACAGACCTAAATCTTTGGGTCCCTCCCATACAGTAGTGTTTCCTCAGCCTTTAGAACAGAGTCCCTCATATTTCTGGTACATTTCTGTAGAGCACAATATACACATGCATACTGTACTCACATTTAAATTTAGATTTTAGCTTTTGTTTAAAAACATTTCCAGTGCCATTAAATAATCATTTTATGCTTTCATGTTCATTAGTCAGCAAACACATGGACTGAAAGCATCGCTTTCTGTGGTGTGCACAACCTCTACTTTATTTGCTGTAAGGAAATATCTATATCAGTGTTTTACAGAACCTTTACGATTCTGTTAAAATTATAGAACCCCTGAGCAAATATATATAACAGGAATTCGCTGAAATTTGTGAGTCCTTATATTGAGGCTATGAATATTATTCCTTATATTTATGTTTATGGGGATTTCTCTTACTGATTAATTCAAAAACTGCAGTGAAAAAGTAGCTGAAAATGCTGTAACTAACTGCTGTAATTAACTAACTTTAAAGCTGGGCTTCATTCAGTGGTGCTAGTAAAGTACAACTCCACACGTCGCATATATATAATGTATTCCTTCAGCAGAGAAACTATATCACACTTAAAGTATCCTGTAAATAAAAGAATTATTGAAAATATGCTTTCTGCTGACTTTAAAGCAAAACTCTGGAAAACAACCTCATCAGGGTCAAGTTACCACGGCAGTCTAGCCAGGTCACGATAGCGCACAAACCCATGAATCTCATGCTGCAGTACTCTGGTGTTTTACTACTTCATTATCTACAGACAGAGAGAGCTGCAGGCTTTGAGCTCCTAAACAACATAGTCACATGTTACCTGATGTGTGCATTAAGCTAAGTATGGTTATAAGCTTTATTCAACTTTACTAAAAGCAGTTTTTACCCCAAATAGTGCACAAAGTCACATCATATGCAGCTCACCCTTCAAAAACTAAGGAGTCTGCTTGATTTACAACTGATTGCGCTAATGACTGTAAAGCAGGAATACGCGTGCATGTCTCTCACCTGCAAGAAGATGGAGCACTCCCACAAAAAAGGTCGGGGTAAAGCTGCGGCACAGGCAGGCACAGACCCCAACGAGGCCACTGAGGAACACCAGCGCCAGAGACACCAAGGGCAGGAGAAACTGGCACCTCCACAAGTCTGCACAACAATCATTACAAGATACACTCAAAATCTGTGTCAACACTAGCTAATGTTTACCAGAGGAAGTGCAAGCAAAGACAGAGAAGGGAGCAGAATTGAGCAAGATGGGATAAAAAGAAATGTAAGAATTGTTCTGCAGATTTGCCTAAAATGAAAATAAATAAACATATTTTGTCAACTACAGGTATAGCCAGATAGAGTGAGGGGGGAATGAGGACAGACTCACATGTTCTCAACAGGTCTTCTTCATTTTTTCCAGGTTTCATCCTTGAGCTAAACTGTTCAGAAAGACTAAAGCTCGAACAGCGGGTTTCCATCTTGTTTCCATCTAAAGCCAAAGTCAGAGAACACAGATCCAACTCAGTTTTCTTCATTAATTAACAGTGTAGTGAATTTAACACAGGACTGGGCATAACAACAATCAACTGCACTGGTTATACCCAAGCTGAACGAAACAGGCAATGATGTAAATCAACATGCAGATCGGCGTGAATCTAAATAAAATTCCTTTAAAAGGTTAAAAATATATTGCATATATATCAACTTCTATTAAACATCAACCATAGTTGGTTATATTTGAGATCTTAACTTGAACAGTCAAAATTCCTATTGTGGACTTCAGGAAGGGCAGAGGCCATGCGCACAGACCCCCCATCCACATCAGTGGAACGCTGGCTCAGTCCTCTGTAACTACACCTCAATTACAACGCCGTCTATTTACTGCAAACGCGTGTGGTATTTATATTGTGAGTGGCTTCATAGTGTAGTACTTCACACAGTTGCCTATCAATCGAACATGTGGCAATACCCTGTCATGACCCCTTGTGAAAGGGAGCAGTCAAAGTAGCTTTTATGTGAGGTATTTATACCATAGGGCCCTTTGGTTTTCATTACTTTAGCCTGCATTCAGAAATGAGTCTATTTACTGTTCTTATCTCCGCATAGTACAAGTACATAATAAGTTTAAAGTGCGACTACCTCAGTAATTTACTATACACATATAGCGTATTCATATTCTTTTTAACCCACTGTGTAACATAATCACCCTGCAGATTAACTCGACATACCTTCACATAGTCAGTTTATACCAACTTCATCTTTATCCACTGGACATGAACTGACTTCTAATAATGCACACTGCACCTGTCATATTTCTCTAAGTTTGCACACTCTACTCTACATTCAGGTAAAGCTGCTGTTTCTTCTGTATTGCATATCAGCAACTACACATGTAATTTATATCTTGCACATTACTGTACATTTGGCCAATTCAAACATCATTCCATGCTCTGTGTAATTAAGGAATAATATAGTTTATTTTTGTATTTGTACATGTCAGGGAAAAATGTTTTGTTCTACTTGCACGGTGTACACACGTGGACCAGGAGCTTCAAAATTGTGTCTCTTTGCATACTTGTAAAAAGCCAGGATGACAATAGGTTTGCTTTGACTTTTGTTCTTCTCACTAGTCTTTGCTGTACCTGTGAATTTGCATTCATGACAATAAACTGAAAATTATCATCAGCCAAAGTAGTGGTCAGTGATGAAGCTGCACAGGTGTGTCACTCTAATACCTGGAGTTTTGTACCAGTGTGACGAGCTGGCTACCAGGATGCACCTCCACCACAGTGCCCGAGTGCCGTTCATGGTGAATATGGTGTCGCCCTGGGTCGTCCCGTTAATTTCTGGGTTATTGTACTCGTACCAGTGCTGAGTCCCAACAGCCACGGAGAGGTACACCGTGGCCAGCAGGCTCAGCACGGAGCCGATGACCAGAGCTGTGGCATACCGGTTATCCACCATGGTAGAGGAGAAGACGGCTCCTTCAGACAAGCAAACACAGTTTACGGTGTCACACGAGGTTTGACTTCCTGAGTTGGAAAAGTTAAAAATGAGATATTGGCTTGTTGCCCACGGCACGGGAAGTGTCACAGTATAGGAGCATTGTGTTTTATCCAGCTGAGCTGCATCTTCTCTGAGGTCCACAGAAGCGTTTACAGCCTGTAGAGGAATCAAACATGAGCAACAGTTAAGCCATGCAGCATAGCATAAAAGAACGGTAAAGAATGATCAGAACTGCACTGTACTCTTATTTTATGTTCGTGTTAAATCTGCTTCACACTGCTAACAAAGGCAGCTTTCTCACTTGTGTCAGGAAGTTAGCGTCCTGCTTGCCAGCTAAAGCTAAACACAGCTTCTTACAGCAGGGCGCGCCATTATCGCGGTCTTTAACTGACACTTGAATGTTACAGATTTCAATCGAGCTCTTTTTTTTACCTCATCGCCGGGCAAAACTTTCTAGTTACAGCTTTATCTTATCGTCTCTGCGCTATCAATTTTTAGTTGACCTCCGCCTCTTTCTTCGTCTGTTTTTCCTTCTTGCCTTGACGAAAGGAGCTTGCACATTACCGCCACCTTCAGCTTCGGAGGAGAGCTGTCGCGATATTTGATCATCCTAGCAAAAAGAGGTTGTAGCATTATCGCGATATCCGAGGAAATGAAACTATATCAGTAGTCTGATTAATTCTTTATTTAAATTTATTGGCAAAGGAACTCAAACACATGATATGAGTGTAATGAAGTGAAGGTAGAGACCATAACAGAGGGAACCCTCAATACAAAATCTGAATTGTACAATTATTTATAATATTATATAATAATATTTACACAATATCAATATTTCATGTTCTAATGGTTATGGTAAGATTTCCTATGTGCCTATCTGCCTTGGCCTTGGTCCTCTCATGCCAGCCCATTGAATATTTCTGGAAATACTCCTGCTGTGGGGAGTTAAAGTTGCCCATCATAAACTCCAGAGCACTCAGTCTGAATCCAGCTGAGAACATTTGCTGCAAGTCATTCCCCTCTCTCATTTCTTATCATCCTTTTAAAGTCACACAATACTTAACATGAAATAATGAAGTATACTTTATACTTTTCTGACATGCATAAAGAAAATAAGAATTCAGTCTATAATTCATGACATGTGAAAGAAGCATAAAACTATATTTGGTAGATCCCACAATCTCCTAAGTCTAGCAAAGCAGTACTGTAGATGCTAACACTCAGAAAACTCTGAATGATAAATGTTTTTGCTAAACTGCTAAATAAAAAGAAGATAAGGGCACAAGCACTGACACAAGCCACAGGGTGGTGACAACAGCTGGAGGAGACCTACAGGGATGGAAACAAAGAGAAAGAAAGAGATTACTGTTGTTGTTTGATAATAATAATAACAAGAACAATAATAATACAAATAATTCTTTACCTGTCTCGCTCTGTGACAGCTGTGACAGTCTCATGCTCTCCTGAGTCTCTGAATTGGATAAACAAAGGGAAACATTAAAGTAAAATATGCTGACACACACACACACACACACACACATGGGTTTGTTTGCTGCTACTGTCTGCTTCATCAGACCAAACTACTCAAACCACACCCAACCCCACGGGAGATGTAGAGAGACGATCCTCACTTTTCATGTTCCTGTTTTTGCCACTTTTCAGTTTCAATTCAGTTTATCAGAGTTTTGAAATGCTGAGTATCTTCCAGTTATTATTACTGTGTGCTGGCAGCATTAACAAGCATTAACTTATAACAGAGCAACAGACTGTTCCAGACACACCCAATGATTTTTCCCACTTGTGTTCCTCTACATTTTTTAAAGTGCAGGTATACACATAAGCATGTTTTACTAATGTTTGTTTGTATAGATATGAAGGATTTCATATATTTTTAGATCTTCTTCAAATATTTTAATATTTATATCTTTAACATCACACTGAAAGTTAGCCAAGTTGTTCCAAGATCAAGATTTTCTAAATTAGCACACAGAATATTTCATGTTAATTGAGAGAATGTGAATCTTACCGTGAAGAGATGTAACAGTTGTGGGAGCTTTTCAGTCCTGACTGTTTCAAAACAATCTCCACATATTCCTCATAATCATCATAATCCACAGTTTTTGTTTCTACTCCCTCCACAGTGAAAACTTCTGCTGGAGATAAAAGTATTGCATCCTGGTTTTGACCGCACACATGGTCTTTCAGGTTGACAAAGAAGCAAGAAGTGAGATTTAAAATGACTTCTCCATACAGATCAAAATCACTTTTTATCTCTTCAAAGTTTGAATAAGCTGAGGTGAAACTTGTAAATCTCACTGTGGAGCCTTTTTGTGGTTTGCTTTGACCAGCTTGAAAAACATAGAAAGTCTTGCACTCCTTCGGCTTCAGCAGCTTCATGGAATCCATCAGCAGGAAATGAAGAGACTTGAAGTGGAAGTGGTTTTCATACATGCTAACATTTCCACCCATCGTCTCTATTGCCTTGTTCAGTGTTTGTAAGAAATCATGATCCCCATGAGCGTAGATTGAAAGTGCAGCAGTATGCTCTTTTTTTCCTCCAGGGATCTGCCTCAAACACTCGTGACTTCTATTCCACGCTTTCTGAAATCCTTCATTTCTACTTAGTTCTTGTTTTAACAGGTCTGACTGGATGAACGTCTTCATGGCCTCGTCACGGCATCCATTGTACTGGTCATCTACAACATCTGCAGTATTTAGAGCGTCCAGTAATTTCGTATCCTGTGCAGTCACCTTTAATTGAGGGATATCACATGTAAAACACATTTTTAAGGGGATATATTTTTTCAACAGTCTAATATTTGTTTGCACAAAAAATAATTCTTACTTTGTAGCAGGCAGCTGTGAAAATTATTGCAGCAAGCAGCACTTTTCTTCTGGACCCCATTGGTGGCCTCTTTTTTTTCTAAACTTGTGTTAACAACTCACAGGGTCCATAAAACTGCCAGAGAGAGTTCAGACTGCAAGAAAGCATTGCAGGATCAAATGTGGGTTGAAAAAGGTTCTGTAACCTTTTACATGGTCCAAAAGCTTGAATTTGACAAAATGTAAATAAACAATTATCTGTCTGTTTACTTTGGAATATGGCAGATTTAAATATTAAAATGGTGAAAAGACTGAAAGTCACGTACCTCAAGCAAGGAGAGCAAACTTGTTTGCAACTCAGAGAAAGGTCCACCAAACTGCAGGGAAGCAATGAGCACAACAGGCTCTGAGGAAGTGAAACAAGTTATCTTACAATGCAGTTTCTTAGTTTTCCTGTGGCAGTAAGTAACATCGTTCTGTGGAAGCTGTGGTTCAGTTATTTGTTCTTCTTGACTTTTGTGTTTTCTCTGTGTCATTCTGTTTCATTGTGTTCCTTAGTTCGCTCATTTAGATTCTTAGTTTGTTTGTGTTCTGTATTTTATTAGTTTTGTTGTTTATATTGGAACCCTGTTCCCTGTGTGGTACTCCAGTGTCTGTCTTGTCCCTTTGTCATGTCCCTGGTCTTAAGGGTTGTTGTGGTTTTTGGTTTTTTCCCAGTGCTGTTTGTCAGGTCCACATTCCTGTCTCCGTCTAGTTGTTTTCTGTTTTATTTTGACAGTCTTCTGTTCCCCATGTGTTGTGTTCTGTTTTACTTCCTTTGTGTCATTAGTATTATTTCGGTAATCTGTGTTTCCCAGATATTTCCACTCCCCTCATCAGCCCTCTTGTGTTTAAATCCTGTGTTTCCTCCTTGTGGTCATGTCCTTGTCTTCCCGCTGTGTTACTCATGTCCTGAATTCCAGTTTGTCTTGCTCCTGTTGGATTACGTTTTGCTTAGTACGAGGAAGTCTGTGTTGCTGGCTCCTGACCAGCTCTTCCTTTGCTCCATGGTTGCTAATAAAACTTGCTCGCTATTGTGCTTTATTCAGTTTAGCTGCATGTTTGCTGCATTTTCAATGAGGTCCACAGAAGCATTCAAAACATCAAACATAACAATTAAGCACTATCACATGACTGAAAGCCAAACCTCATTGTGGGCAGCAATATTATTCAACTTTGGTTGTGCACTTTTGCAGCATTTTTCTATTTGCTGGTGCTTTCTTAAGTTGCAGCATGTTTGACTTCACAGTCATACAAAAACGTTCACAACAACAGTACTATTGTGATATCTGTGGAAATTACCACACTCTAATAATAATATGGTCCATAACTGAGGTAACCACCGATACAAAATTAAAACTGCACAATGATTTATATTATGTGCAATATTTAGACAATATTTTGTGTTTTAAATGTCACTGTTATGGTAGAAGTTGCCACAGCTATAATAAGTGTTTGGGGGACCAGTCACTTAGTCCTACCAATTAATTCAGATTGTCTAATAAAACCTAAGAAAAACCTGCTACATGTACCGCTTGCTATGATTTTTACTGTCTTAATGTTAAAAAATATCCATTTATTGCTAATATATGTCAATCAAGCAAGTATATAATGCTGTGCAAATCTCTTAAGCCATTCCTATCAAGAAGCATCTGAGTAGGTGGAAATATATCCAGTAGGTTTACTTATCATTGTTAAACAGCAGGTGTGCGATAGCGTAGGCCATGCAGCAGTCTGGCCTGGAAATCTGTAAACTAGAGTAAAGCAGAAGCTTATTTAAAGAATGTGTGTCTGTGGATTTATCCCTTACCAAATTCCTTTAAGTCACCTGTCTCAAGATTAAGCATTCACTCTAACAGGAATCACTGTACGAGTTGACAGGGTCTGCTGTGAACGTCTGACAGGAAGGAAACATAGGGCACTATCCTAAAGATTAAAAATAACCCTGAATACCAAGCTGCACATCGACCCAATAACAGGCATCATTTTCTATCAACTCTGTGTTCAGCAGGGGGCTCCAAAACCCAAGTCAGTCTGCCTTTGGAAAATCCAGATCAGTCACATGACCACTCTGCACCAATGACTCTCACTCACTGTTCGAACCACAGAGCCCCAATTACTTTCACTGCTGCTTATGAAAGAAAAAAAAAAGACTACCCAACCCTGCCTACAAGGGGAAGCACTTAGTCCACCTCTCACATATTGCTGTCTCAACAGCAGGTGCGTGAGTCTATCCCACGACCTCGCCAACATACATAAACACACACTGCTTAAAAAAAAATTAAAGGAACACTTTTTAATCAGAGTATAGCATCAAGTCAGTTAACCTTCTGGTCAGTTAAGTAGCAGAGGGGATGTTATTCAGTTTCAGCTGTTTTGATGTTAATCGAAATTCACAAGAGGTGCACTACAAGGGCAACCATGAACCCCAAAACAGGAATGGCTTTAGAGGTGAAGCCCACTGATATTTTCCCTCTTCATCTTTTCTGACTGTTTTTGACTAGTTTTGCATTTGGCAAGGGTCAGTCAGTGTCACTTTTGGTAGCATGAGGTGATACCTGGATCCTACAGAGGTTGCACAGGAAGTCCAACTCCTCCAGGATTGTCACACCAACACGTGACATTGACAGAACGTTTGCTGTGTCTCTCCTCCCAGCGCAGGCTGTGATGTGCCTTTGGTGTGGGTAGAAAATGTTAAATCTTCACTAGCAGAAAGTGCTGTGAGCGAATAAGTGTGTGAAGTTTGATGGGTCTACCTTGAACAGTATGCATCTATGGTGTGAATGTGAACATTGTGGGTGAGATTGCTCTCGAGTTATGGCCAGTGTTAAAATATCTGTGGAACAGATGCAGATGCCGAAGCCATTTTGTGAGATGGACAACATATCAGCTGGCTGAAACATTTGTGTGCACAGCACCACTTCTTGTTTCACTTTGGTTTGCAGGGCCCTTGAATTCAGCCCTAGTGGGTTGATAATTTTAATTTCCATCCAACAATATGGCAACCTTTCATTCGTAACACATTATCCAGTCCGTATCAGTACAGATATCCAGCATGTTTGTTTTTTTCCCGTTGAGATCTGATGTGTATTCAAAGTGTTCCTTAATTGGTTTTTTTTTCTTTTTTTGAGCAGTGTAGTTACTGTTAGTTGCAGGGAAGCAACAGTATGTAAAGATTATAATATTTAATTATTTAGGTGCTCACACATGAACACAAATAACATTTAGCCTTTACAGTAAGTGTGTGTGTGTGTGAGTGTGTGCAATCAGATTTTATTTCACTGTGTAGCCTAATGATGAGCGTTAGATTTTGACAGTAATTACTCTGCTACTGGACCAGTGCTGTAGCATGCTGTTTAATCTGAAGAACCTGTTGGAGTTTATAAATGTAACTTGAGAAAATCAGTGTGTTTATTACATTTATTGCAGAGCCATTTATATTTCGCATGTTTATTTGATACAGAAAGATAGATCAAGGCATACTGTCTTCAGAAGCAGTTTGGCAGGAAGGACATCGCTGACTGTAATGGCTGGTGGCTCAAAAATAAAAAAAGATAATCTCAAAACTCATGATCTAGCAATAAGATTTACAGGTATAAAAAGACTGAAAATAATTAAAAGCATTTTCAATTCAAAATATCCACTGCCTGGAAAATATTCACCGCTGAAAATGTACTGCTGAAAATATCGAAGATTTTGAGAGTTTAATGAGTCTACACTACTGAATTCAGTTTATGGTTCAAAGATTTAGTTCCTCTGTCAGACTGAGTTTATTTATTGGTGGCACTGGATGTGAACCCAATGTATTTTACACCAGTTTTCTGACCCATGCTTTATTTGTATGAAATATTTGGATTTCCAATGTGCCTCTCTGCCTTGGCCTTGGTCCTCTCATGCCAGCCCATTGAATATTTCTGGAAATACTCCTGCTGTGGGGAGTTAAAGTTGCCCATCATAAACTCTAGAACACTCAGTCTGAATCCAGCTGAGAACATTTGCTGCAAGTCATTCCCTGCTCTCATTTCTTATCATCCTTTTAAAGTCACACAATACTTAACATGAAATAAAGTACACTGTATACTTTTCTGACATCCATGAAAAAAATAAGAATTAAGTCTACAGTTCATATGACAGAAGTAGAAAACTACACCGATCAAGCATAACAATATGACTACTGACAGGTGAAGTG
Organism: Pterophyllum scalare; assembly: GCA_024447675.2. NCBI lineage: Eukaryota > Metazoa > Chordata > Actinopteri > Cichliformes > Cichlidae > Pterophyllum > Pterophyllum scalare. The sequence continues at coordinate 56,017 of JAMQGT020001605.1, read as the reverse complement.
ATTAACACTGATTATCTCTTCATTATAGCACCTGTTAGTGGGTGGGATATATTAGAGAGCAAGCGAGATGTGTTGGAAGCAGGAAAAATGGGCAAGTGTACGGATTTGAGCGAGTTTGACAAGGAACAAATTGTGATGGCCATAGGACTGGGTCAGAGCATCTCCAAAACTGCAGCTCTTGTGAGATGTTTCTGGTCTGCAGCAGTAAGTATCTATCAAAAGTGGTCCAAGGAAGGAATAGTGGTGAGCCAGCCACATTTGCTCACATGGGGAGAAAAGGCTGGATCATGTGGTGTGAGCCAACAGATGAGCTACTTTACCTCAAATTGCTGAAAAAGTTGATGCTGGTTCAGATAGGTGTCAAAATAAACAATGCATTGCAGTTTGTTGCATATGGGGCTGCATAGCTGCACACTTGTCAGGGTGCCCATACTGACCCTGTCCACTGCCGAAAGCGCCAACATAAACATGTAAGAAGGTGCCCTGGTCTGATGAATCCTGTTTTCTTTTACATCACATGGAAGGCTGGGGAACACCTGGCAACAGGCAAGACAAGCCAGCACAGGCAGTGTGATGCTTTGGGCAATGTTCTGCTGTGAAACCTTGGATGTTACTTTTACATGTATCCCCTGCCTAAGCATTTATTGCTGATAATGCACACCCTTTCGTGGAAATGGTATTCCCCAGATGGCTGAGGGGCCTCTTTCAGCAGGATAATGCACCCTGCCACAAATCAAAAATGGTTCAGGAATGGATTGAGGAGCACAATGAGTTTGAGGTGCTGGCTTGGCCTCCAAATTCCCCGGATATTCAATTGAATATATGTAGGACGTGCTGGACAAACAAGTCCACGGAGATACCAGCGCACACCTTCAGGGGTCTAATGTAGTCCATAATCCAGTGGGTCAGGGCTGTTATGGCACCAAATGGGGGACCAGCACCATATTAGGCAGGAGGTCATTATATTATGCTTGATTGGTATATATTTGATTAGATTTTGGCAGCCTACCACAGCACCTTATTTTGCAGATACCACAATCTGGCCAGATAAAGTGACAAACAATTGTATGAATAAACAAAGCCATATTGTAGACACTCAGAAAACTCTGATAACTGTTTTTGCTGAACAGCTAAAGTAAAAGAAGATAGGCCACAAGCAGTGACACAAGCCACAGGGTGGAGACAACAGCTGGAGGAGACCTGTAGACATAAAAACAAAGAGAGAGGGGGGGAATTACTGTAATATCCATACATACATACATTTTATGCTGCTTATCTGGGCCTGGGTCACAGGGGCAGGAATCTAAACTGAGATGTCCAGACCTGCTTCTACGTGGCCACCTCCACCAGCTCTTCGGGGGAAGCTAGACGAGAGATGTAATCTCTCCAGCGTGTCCTGGGTCAGCCCCAGGACCTCTCCCACAGTAGGAGGTGTCCACAACATCTCATCGAAGAGGTGCCCAGGATCCTTGTCAGATGCCCAAACTACCTCAACTGGCTCCTTTCAATGTGGAGGAGCAGCAGCTCTACTCTGAGCCCCTCCTGAATGTATGACCTCCTCACCCTATCTCTAAGGCCGAGCTCAGCCACCCATCGGCAGAAGTTAATTTTCCCTGCTTATATCTGCATTCTTATTCTTTTGTTCACTGCTCAGAGATTGTGACTGCCCAGACTATTGTGACTGAGTGTAGTAACGTTGATAAACCAGTATGTCGACAGTATTGTTTTCACGTCCAGCTCTCTTTTCACCACAACAGACCTGTCCAGAGTCCGCATCACTGCTGACACTATGTCAATCCCTCTGTCAGTCGCTCAGCTAGTCCTTTTGAACTTATCATTTATCTATAGCTCATCACTCATGAACACAGGTCAGTATCGTGTTCCCTGGACACTGCATCCACTACAAAATGTATGTGAGTGGCATTAAGGAGATCATCGAAAAATACTGTCTTCAGCTGAGGTCAGAAGAGTCCCATTCCCACTGTATACTTTTCTGACAGTGTAGAAAGGGAGCTGCTTCCACCTCCTGAGTTGTCTAATGGCTTACTAGAATCACTTAGAGGCTGACTGAAAGTCTTGCGCCATAGCCTCATCAAACACCTCCCACACTTGAGTTTTGCCTTGGGTACTGCCAGAGCCACCCTTGGTGTCGCCTTATGGTACTGGCCAGCTAACCATGCTCAACAGCACTCCTTCAGCTTGACAACTCCATTCACCTCTAGTATACACATTTGGTTTGGGGATTATCACAATGACAGGCACCAACCACCTTGTGGCCACAGCTCCAAACAGCCACCTGAGTAATGGAGATGTGGAACATGGTCTGTTCAGACTCAATGTTCCCAGTCTATCTCTGAATGTTCTCAAAGCTGGCCTGTCCAGCATGCTTTCCTGCTACTTGATCTTAAACCACCAGGTGGTGATCGGATGGCAGCTCTGCTCCTCTCTTCACCTCAGTGACCAGAACATATGGCCTCAAATCTGACGATATAATTACAAAGTCAATCATTGTCTTTCTGCCTGGAGTTTTCTGGTACCACATTTACTAATGGACAACTCTGGTTCAGGTTGGGCAGGCCATTCCACCCAATTATACCCATCCAGGTCACACTGTCATTGTTGATGTGAGCATTTAAATCCGCAGTAGGACAATGGAGTCACCAGAACCCCATTCAGGGACCTTAAGAAAGTCGATTACTGCAATATCAATTGTTTTTACATGAAAACATGTACTGAAAACACTACATGAGAGGTTTCCAGGTGGGAAAGCCTCTGAGTTTTTCAAAATTTTGAGATGCTGAGTATCATCCAGTTATTACTATGTATTGGCAGCATTTACAAGCGCTACGTTATAACAGAGCAACAGTTCCTCTACATTTTTTAAGTGCATGGATATTTATAAAGATACAAGATATTTTAATAATGCTTCTATAGAAATACAGGATTTTTAGGGCTTGTGAAGTTTTTTTCTCATGTTTTTATTGCATGGGACATATAAAATGTTTGTATCTGCTTCAGATATTTAAATATTTCTAGATTTAACACCACACTCAAGGTTTACCTAGCAGTTCCAAGCTCAATATATGTGAAATTAATATGTAAAAAAAACTGTGTAAAAAAAGGAGAAAAAAGTCATTTTAATTGAGAGAATGTGAATCTTACCATGAAGAGATGTAACAGTTGTGGGAGCTTTTCAGTCCTGACTGTTTCAAAACAATCTCCACATATTCCGCGTCATCATATTCCACAGTTTTTGTTTCTATTTGCTCCACGGTGAAAACTTCTGCTGGAGATAAAAGTATTGCATCCTGGTTTTGACCGCACACATGGTCTTTCAGGTTGACAAAGAAGCAAGAAGTGAGATTTAAAATGACTTCTCCATACAGATCAAAATCACTTTTTATCTCTTCAAAGTTTGAAAAAGCTGAGGTGAAACTTGTAAATCTCACTGTGGAGCCTTTTTGTGGTTTGCTTTGACCATCTTGAAAAACATAGAAAGTCTTGCACTCCTTCGGCTTCAGCAGCTTCATGGAATCCATCAGCAGGAAATGAAGAGACTTGAAGTGGAAGTGGTTTTCATACATGCTAACATTTCCACCCATCGTCTCTATTGCTTTGTTCAGTGTTTCTATAAAACTCTTATCCCCATGAGCGTAGATTGAAAGTGCAGCAGTATGCTCTTTACGCCCTCCAGGGATCTGCCTCGAACACTCGTTACTTTTGTTCCACGCTTTCTGAAATCCTTCACTGTGATTTAGTTCTTGTTTTAACAGGTCTGACTGGATGAACGTCTTCATGGCTTCGTCACGGCATCCATTGTACTGGTCATCTATAACATCTGTGGTATTTAGAGCGTCCAGTAGTCTTGGATCCTGTGCAGTCACCTTTAATTGCGAGATATCACATGTAAAACACATTTTAAATAAAAACATTTTTTTGTCCTACTAATAATTGTTTGCATGAAAGATAGTTCTTACTTTGTAGCAGGCAGCTGTGAAAATTATTGCAGCAAGAAGCACACTTCTTCTGGACCCCATTTTTTGACCTCTTCTTCTTCTTTCTACAGACTGTTACTTACTGGTTCCCATAAGCTTGTTCAGATTTGTTGCACAATAATTTATTACCAAAGTAATACTTACATAGTTTAGCCCCTTTAAGCCCAGCCCTGTTCTAACATGATTTCAGTGCTACAGTACTTCTCCCACGCAGATTTTCCACAAAGTAAACAGGAGACATCAGCAGTCCTAGTTGGACAAATCTGGGTATCTTGAAGTCACAGAAATGAAAATGTGACGAGGTGTCACAGAACTGGGGAGTAAACTGGGCAGTAACTTAACACATGAACCTAACTGAGAACATTTTTACTTTGATGGTGAGAAATGTCACTATCCATCCACTTTTGAACTTTTTGCTTTTGCCCAACTGAAGAGCTGAACTAGAAACTTGCAGCTGTTGTGACATGTCAGCATTCAGCATGGGTAAAACATGTTTGCTAACACTCAGCTTTGCAGAGCACTTTAATAACGGTTGAGTCTGAGTAAGAGGAAGTGGTTACTACTATTAGGCGGATTCAAGCAATGCAAGACTTTAGAAACAGTCAGCATATACAGACTGCAATTATAGCAATCAGTGAGTTCTTTAACCTTCTACTATCTCTTATTTTAAGCCTAAGAGAAAAATTTGAGAAATAACCTTGATGTTGATATAACAGTCATACATAGTTTTTTTTAAACTTTTCTAACCCTGGGCTCATTGTTTCTGCTTCTACTGTGCCATAATGGTCCCTTCTGAACAGTCATAGTCATAAACTATCTTTTACTTTTGGATGCTCTGGTGTTCGTTACCAATCTGCTGCTCTCTCAATCTCCTCTCCTCTCTCCTCCTTTTCGCTCCTCCTGTCCTGGTTATAAGAAGACCAGAACAGTTATTCAACAAATCTAAGGTTGCATAAAAGCAAATTATTAATATACTATTCATGCCATTAGAGCTAAAAAGTCATCAAAGTGGACTACTTGATGCCAGCCACAGGCCAATGCTGCAGACATACATCAGTCAGCATAATATCGCCCTTTCCATTTCATGACATCTGTTTTCACAGTCACATCAATTCCTCTTTGTTAACTTACTTTTTTCTTTTTAGTTTTGCAGTGATCACTTTAATAATCACTCTCATTTTACACTGATTTTGTCTATGTTTGATTTATTTCACACAAACTACTCTGTGAAATGTTTTCAAATATCCACCATGTTTCATTAATGCACAGTGAACACATGGTAAACACATTTTTTTTGGAATGATGGCGTAATTGACTTTGCAAATAAAAATGTCAGTATTGTCAAGGTTACAATAGTAATTCACACTATATACATATATATAGCATTTTTTTTTAGGTTTTAGTGTTGAAGAACATTCTTAATTTTGCATGGACACAGAGCATCCCTGTTACCATGGTTACTCACCGTCACCTGTGCCTGTGCGCACAGTTTGAGACGAGAGGGAGACTATGTGGTACTGTTTAAGCTGCACATTACTCTGAGCAGCATGCCTGATTTCATGTTTACAAAATGCTAGATTTGTGGGTATTTCTCACAGTCCCCTGATGGCCTGAATAACTTTGTTATGAGTAAGGGATGAAAATGGATATTCTTAAAAGAAGTCTGCTGTGAACAGTGATCACTGATCAGAGGAGGTGGATTACAACACCAACTTTTCCCCCGTCTACAATGCAGTCCTGAGCTCCCTCCTCAAGCGCCTCAACCCCCATTCACACCTTCCTTCAGGTGACCTCAATAGGTCACTTGATAGAAAGGAGAAAGTCCCACATTTGTTTCACCCAAAACCACTGACTGTGGTCACCTACGCCTTCTTTCACACCTTGGCGCATGTGATTATGCACATGAACAATAGTGGGTCACCACCACCTCCAGGGTATAGCCCCCACTTGGGTTTAAATACCTGGGACTCTCCAACTTTTGGTTTTAGAACTGAAGAAACCTTTCAGATGAGAGGTGAAACGTCTTCAAGAATCTTAAAGAAGTCCGGTCACCCTTTTCTCAACCTCCAGAGACTGCTGTGACCTGGATGACTGAGAATCTACACAGACTTCAAAACACATGAAAAACTGTGAAAGGTTTGGCAACTAATTAACAATAGAAAAAGGGCAAAAACACATTTACTTTATAAATTATGACTTGTGGCTCTCCCCTACATTATCTGCCTTTATAAGTTAAAAGTATTGGTACTTGGTATTGCTTTAATACCAGTCTTCACAGTATCACACACCACTAATAGCTGCTGGATTGCCGTGTGTTGTTGAATGTAGTTTATCAGACCAACCAACACTGATGGTTGACAGGAGCTGATGTTAGATTGGACCTACCCAAGGGATACTCAGCTGTGATTGGTTCTTCCAAATAGGGTAGGATGCCCAGGACTAACTATGCACCTTTTACTGCATGTCTGTTGCAGAGTTATTGCTGAGTTGGATTGTTGGTCAGAGGATCTGATTAACTTCAGCATCAGAATTATTCTTGCTCTGCTGTGCTTAATGTCTTCAAGTCTGCTTTATTGGTGCAGTTATTGACAGTGTTCAGATGTTACCTGCGTTTCATGCATGTCATCTAAATTCACATGTGCTTGCTGCTGTAGTTACTGTTAGCGGCAGGAAGCATATGACGTGAACTATTTCTGTATATTAGTGCACTAACAGTGTGTCAGTATTATAATATTATAATAAATTAAAATGTTTAGGTGCTGACTCACAGTGACATTTGTTATTTTATTTGGAGAGCTTGTTTCACTTTTTAAATGTAACGTGAGAAAATCAGCTTATTCGTGGGTAAACTGTTTGATCAGACTGAATTCATTCCAAAGCCTTTTATATTTTGCATGTTGTTTATTTCACAGGGAAACAGAAAGATTAAAAAGAAAAAAAAAAAAGCATTTAGAAACTGATGATCTAGTAATAGAGAAAAGTTTGATGAATCTATTGAATTGAATCTAAAATTTGTAACAAATGACGTCAGTAAAAAAAAGAAAGAAAAGATTTAACTATATTTTGGCAGCCTACTTCAACACTTTATTTGGCAGATCCCAGAATCTGCCAAATAAACAACTGTATGAATAAACAAAGCAGTTCTGACATAACACGAAGAAAAATGAATGATGATTGTTTTCGCTAAAGAGCTAAATTAAAAAAAAATGAGGCCACAAGCACTGACACCAGCCAAAGGGTGGAGACAACAGCTGGAGGAGAACTGCAGACATGGAAACAAAGAGAAAGAGAGAGATTACTGCTGTTTGATGATGATGCTGATGATGATAATATTGATAATAATAATAATATCAGTTTACCTGTCTCGCTCAGTGACAGCTGTGACAGTCTGCTGCCCTCCTGGGACCCTGAATTGGATAATGAGAAGAAAATGGATGGAGGATAATAATATCAATAATAATAAAAAATAATAATATTATTAATAATAATAATAATAATAATAACAACAATAATTCTTTACCTGTCTCTCTCAGTGACAGCTGTGACAGTCTGCTGCCCTCCTGGGACCCTGAATTGGATAAAAAGAAGAAAATGGATGGATGATAATAATAATAATAATAATAATAATAATAATAATAATAATAATAATAATAATAATAATTTTAATAATTCTTTACCTGTCTCGCTCTGTGACAGCTGTGACAGTCTCATGCTCTCCTGAGTTTCTGAATTGGATAAACAAAGGGAAACATTAAAGTAAAATGTGCTGACACACACACACACACACACACACACACACGGGTTTGTTTGCTGCTACTGTCTGCTTCATCAGACCAAACTACTCAAACCACACCCAACCCCACGGGAGACATAGAGAGACGATCCTCACTTTTCATGTTCCTGTTTTTGCCACTTTTCACTTCATTTCACTTCACTGTTTTCCAGATGGGAAAGCCTCTGAGTTTATCAGAGTTTTGAAATGCTGAGTATCTTCCAGTTATTATTACTGTGTGCTGGCAGCATTAACAAGCATTAACTTATAACAGAGCAACAGACTGTTCCAAACACACCCAATGATTTTTCCCACTTGTGTTCCTCTACATTTTTTAAAGTGCAGGCATACACATAAGCATGTTTTACTAATGTTTGTGTTTGAATAGCTATAAAGGATTTTATATTTTATATTTTTTGGATCATATTATTACAACTGTTCCAAGATCAAGATTTTCTAAATTAGCACACAAAATATTTCATGTTAATTGAGAGAATGTGAATCTTACCGTGAAGAGATGTAACAGTTGTGGGAGCTTTTCAGTCCTGACTGTTTCAAAACAATCTCCACATATTTCTCATTATCATCATAATCCACAGTTTTTGTTTCTACTCCCTCCACAGTGAAAACTTCTGCTGGAGATAAAAGTATTGCATCCTGGTTTTGACCGCACACATGGTCTTTCAGGTTGACAAAGAAGCAAGAAGTGAGATTTAAAACGACTACCCCATACAGATCAGAATCACTTTTTATCTCTTCAAAGCTTGAATAAGCTGAGGTGAAACTTGTAAATCTCACTGTGGAGCCTTTTTGTGGTTTGCTTTGACCATCTTGAAAAACATAGAAAGTCTTGCACTCCTTCGGCTTCAGCAGCTTCATGGAATCCATCAGCAGGAAATGAAGAGACTTGAAGTGGAAGTGGTTTTCATACATGCTAACATTTCCACCCATTGTCTCTATTGCCTTGTTCAGTGTTTGTAAGAAATCATGATCCCCATGAGCGTATATTGAAAGTGCAGCAGTATGCTCTTTTTTTCCTCCAGGGATCTGCCTCAAACACTCGTGACTTCTATTCCACGCTTTCTGAAATCCTTCATTTCTACTTAGTTCTTGTTTTAACAGGTCTGACTGGATGAACTCCTTCATGGCCTCGTCACGGCATCCATTGTACTGGTCATCTACAACATCTGCAGTATTTAGAGCGTCCAGTAATTTCGTATCCTGTGCAGTCACCTTTAATTGAGGGATATCACACATAAAACACATTTCAAAATGAATAATTTTTTAACAGCCTAAAATTTGTTTGGATGAAAGATAATTCTTACTTTGTAGCAGGCAGCTGTGAAAATTATTGCAGCAAGAAGCACACTTCTTCTGGACCCCATTTTTTGGCGTCTTCTTCTTGTTCTTCTAAACTTGTGATAGTCACTCACAGAAAAGGGTCCATTAAACTGCCAGGGAGCACAATAGGGTCTGTGGAAATCCTTGTCTTGTCACGGAACTTTTTGCTGTTTCTTGAAGAAAAGGAAGGAAAGGAAGGAAATAACATGGGGCTTGCTGTCGACTCATTTATCCTGTTATTTATCCTGCTTGAGCTACTGAGTTCCTTTAGGTTTGTTCAGCTATAACTAGAATAATAGTTACATGGTTTAGCTGCTTTAAGCCCAGCACCAAAATTTCTTTATATCGCAGTTCTCACATGATTTCAGTAAAACAGACGGGGCCAAATACCACAGTACTTTTCTATGCAGATTTTATCTAAAGTAAACAGGAGGCTCCAGCAGTCGTAATTGGACAAATCTGGGTAGTTACAGGAAGTTACAGGAATAAAAAATGCACCAAACAAGGTCTGGTCTCAGAACTGTTATCCATACTGGGCAGTAACTGAACATGTTATGATCCGTCCTCTCCCCTGGACCGTTCCATTGGTGCAGTGGGAGAAATAATTATCCGGTCCTTTGCTGAATTTGTACATTTGTCACTTACAAAGAAATGAACAATCTCTAATTTTTATGGTAGTTTATTTTTAATGGAGAGAGACAGAATATCAACCCAAAATCCAGAAAAAAAAACCACATTGCGTAATAGTTATAGATTGATTTGTGTGTCATTGACTGACATGAGTATATAATCCCCTTCAACCCAGCCAGAACTCTGCTCTCACGGACTGGCCGTGCACCCGTGTGCCACACAGATTACAATCAATCAGTCTATCCATTAAAGATTGATGACATGACACTCAAATAATTATTTCCCCCACTCATCTGGACCAACCACCTTTCCACTCTTCATCCTCTTCATAGCTGCCCTCACTTTCTCCTTACTGCACTTGCTGATTTACTGACTGTCCTCCATTTTCTTCATTCATCAGCTCTTCAAAAATACTCCTAAATAGTACATTTCCATTTCTATCCTTAATCATCTTAACTAACTGCACATCCTTTCCAGCTCCATCACTCTGTCTAGACAATCGATATAAGTCCATTTCTCCTTCCTTAGTGTCCAGTCACATACAACTCACTATAAGCCTTTCCTTTGCCTTTGACACCTGCTGTATGCCTCGCCTCCCAGTATTACTGTCTACTTTCTTTGTCTCCCCAGCTATCCCACTTTTTCTTTGGTAACCTTTTCCTTTGAGTGCTTTCCTGTACTTCGTCATTCCATCACCAAGTCTCCTTGTCCCTTTCCTCTGTCTAGAGGATATACCAAATTCCTCCCTGGCAGTTTTCCTCAGCATTGCAGTTGTACTTTCCCAGTCATCTGGTAATTCTTCCCTACCACCCAAAGCCTGTCTCAACTCCTCCCTGAACTCTGTGACATTCTTCCTTCTTCAGGTTCTACCACTTAATCTTAGGCTCTGCCTTCATTCATCTCCTCTTCTTAGTACCTGAAGCCATTTACCATCTGATGCCACATTCTACCCTGACAGTACTTTTCAGTGTCTTATCTCTTTCAGGTTGCACCTTCTGCACAAGATGTACAGTGTTAAAGAGTATTTACTCCCTTTCTGTTTTTTTTGTTTTTTTTTGCATATTTGTCACACATGCATGTTTAATATAATCAAACATTTTTTAATGTTTAACAAAGATAACCCATGTAAATACATGCACTTTTTTAAATGATAATTTAATTTATTGAGGGAAAAAACTAAATTTACCTGACCTTGAGTGAAAAAAAGTAATTCCCCTGAAACCTAATAACTGGCTATGCCATCCTTGGGAGTACGAACTGCAATTTGTGATAATAAAGAGTCTTTCACATCACTGTGGAGGAATTTTGGCCCACTCTTCTTTGTAGAATCATTTTTAATTTAGCCATATTGGGCAGTTTTCTAGCATTGTTTAAGTTCATGCCAAATCATCTCAATCTGACTTAAGTCCGTGTTTTGACTGGGACACTGAAAACCTTCATTTTATTTCTTTGAGCCATTCGGAGGTGGACTTGATGGTTTGTTTGGTCCTGCTGCATAACCCGAGTACTCTTGAGCTTCAGGGCACAAACTGATAGCCAGACATTCTCCTTCAGGATTTTCTGGTAGAGAGCAGAATTCCATCAATTACAGCAAGTCGTCCAAGCCCTGAAGCAACAAAGCAACCCCAGACCATCACACTACCACCACCATATTTGACTGTTGGTCTGATGTTCTTTTTTATAAAATACTGTTAGTTTTATGCCAGATGTAACAAGACTCAAAAGCTTCCAAAAAGTTTTGTCTCATCAGTCCCCAGAATATTTTACCAAAAGTCTTGGAGATCATCAAGATGTCTTTTGGCAAATGTGAGACGAGCCTTTGCGCTTTTTGGTCAGCAGTGGTTTTCACGTTGGAACTCTCCCATTGATGCCATTTTTGCCCAGTCTCTTTCTTACTGTTAAATCATGAACTCTGACTTTAATTGAGACAAGTGAGACTTGCAGTTATTTAGATGTTGTTCTGGGTTCTTTTGTGACCTCCCGGATGAGTTGTCAGTGATCTCTTGGAAAAATTTTTTGTAGGTTCATCACTATTCCAAGTTTGCTCTATTTGTGAATAATGGCTCTCACTGTGGTTTACTGGAGTCCCAAAGCCTTAGCCTGCTTCAATTTGTCAGACAGGTTCTATTTAAGTGGTTTCTTGAATCGGCAGGTGTGGAAGTTAGTTTTCTAAAAACTGTGATTAATCTGTTAATTCATGATTTAACATGTGGGGGCAGCCAGGTAGGCCTGGATAGCTTTTTCTCTTAATACATGACACATCCCAAGGGTACTCTATTGGATTGTCCCAGGTAGTCTGTGGATCATGCCAAATTCTGACCCTAGCATCTGAATGTCACAGCAGAAATTGAGACTCATTAGACCAGGTAACGTTTTCATATTGTCCAATTTCGTGAGACCATGTGAAGCCTCAGTCTTAGATGACAGCAGTTTCTGCAACACTCAAACCAGCACTTCTGGCACCAACAATCATGCTTTGTTCAAAGTCACTTAAATCACTTTTCTTTTCCATTCTGGTGCTCAGTTTGAACTTCAGGTTGTCTTGATCATGTCTACATGCCTAAATGCACTGAGTTGCTGCCATGTGATTGGCTGATTTCACATTCACCTAATAAAATGACCAGTGTTTATTTTTCTCTGCCTTAAGGTGAGACACAGCACTCCCAGTACTTTACACTACAAACACACTTCCCTTTTTATAGACAGGACTACAGGTTTTTATGCACTCAGGTCCAGTATCTGCCTCACCTATGGCCACTTCAGAATGCCCATTAAACTTACAGGCATTTATTTGCCTTGCTGTGAGGCAACCACTGTACCACCTTGCCGCCCAGGTTAACTAGCATCTTGTCACACAAAGACAAGACAAAGATGATTTTTGAAATATCAAAATTATTTTATTTGTTTGAGTTGTATTAAATCAAACTTGTGGTGCTGTGTAAATCTCTGCCAAATGAACAAAAGCAGCAGTTCAACAGTCCCACAATTATTTAATAATACACAATTCCCTGATTGGGGTTTTGAATAAAAAATAAATTCTGACAGAAACGCTTTCATAGGCTCTGAATAAATGTCATGTGTAATCAGTGAGGTAGAGAAACCCAAAGTTAATGTGCTGATTTGGGACTTGTAAATCATTCAGTCGAGTGCAAATGGACTCTTTTTGTGTATTAATGTGTTTTCGTATCATCATAGTAAATCCTCTTTAATAAACAGCCTCCTGTGTGGTTTGTAGTCAGACTGAACTGTTCCATTGAGGATGGGGATGGCGGTGAACTCTACAGTGCATGGCCCAGAGCTGCAGGGAGCCCCTTCCAGCTCCAGGATAGTCACATTATTTGGCGCGGCTGTGCTGAGGATGTTTGCAGGGACAAAAAGCGTCACCTGAGGCCCTCGAGTTGGCCAGTAACGTCCTACATTAAAGCCATTTATCCAGATCTGTCCCTGAAAAACACAAAGTCAAAAAGGCAAATTATTTAGTCTGTATACACTGACCTTTGGTGGTAGATTTTTTTTATGAAATTAAAAAAAACAAACAGCTTAAAAACATTAAGAATTTTTTATATCAATTTGTTATCTTTTTAAAAAAAAAAATTAAGTTGTGTATATTTCTAGATTTTAAAGGTCTAACACACCACTTGGTCCTAAAAAGAACTGCAGACATTAAATTCATTTATAAGGCTGCAACTCATAATTGAATGTTCAGTCTGTAAAATGCCACATAAACACATGTTTCGAGCCAAAGTGTCGCCTGAAAATAGCTAATTCTATCCAGCCGACCCTCTAAAACCAAAAATATTAAATTTATAGGAACACACAGCAGGAAAAAGCAGCAAAACTTCTGGACTGATCAAAAAAAAAGAAAAGAAAAAAGAATCAGCTATAAAAGTCCTGTGTATGTCACATGCCTTTCTCCAACTGGTCAGCTGGATGTAGGTGTCTTGAGGGAGGTCTGGGATGCCGTCGGGTATGATGAAGCTTCCCACGTAGAAAGCTGGAGGGGAGAGATCAGCTGGCTGAGGTGCATCAGTGGGTGTGGGCTCTTTTTCTCCGAGGAGGCCCTTACTGACTGCTTCATCAATACTGAGACTGTACATGGTCCAGTCAGTGAGAGGGTTTCCCCCAGAGTCAGATTGGACACTAGACCCTATGAAAGAAAAGAAAGGGTCTGAGCAAGAGTTCATATCAACTTAGTTTTTTAGTTTGCTTCTAAAGTCGACAACTTTTTTTTGGGGGGGGGGGTCAGTTACAATGTTATAATGTTCATCCATCCATCCAACAACAGGCCAGACACTCCATACTCCCGCAGGATACCCTGAGGGATGTGGTCAAATACTTTCTCCAAGTCCACAAAGCACATGTAGACTGGTTGGGCAAACTACCACGCACAATCAAATATCCTCGAGAGGATAAAGAGCTGGTCCAGCATTCCACGACCAGGACGAAAATCACATTTTTCCTCTTGGATCCAGGGTTCGACTAACGGATGGACCCTCCTTTCCAGCACTCTGGTATAGACCTTATTGGGGAGGCTGAAGAGTGTGATCCCCTGAAAGTAGGAACACACCCTCCGGTCTCCCTTCTTAAAGATGGGGACCACCACCCTGGTCTGCTAATCCAGTGGCATCACCCCAGATCTCCACGTGATGTTGCAGAGGTGTGTCAACCAAGACAGCCCTAAAACATCCAGAGCCTTCAAGAACTCAGGGCAAATCTCATCCACCCCAGGTGCCCTGCCACCAAGGAGTTGTTTAACCACCTCAGTGACCTCACCCCCAGTGATGGGTGAGTCATCCCCCTTGTCCCCAGACTCTGCTTCCACTACAGAAGGCGTTTCAGTGGGATTAAGGAGGTCCTCGGTTATGTGGAAGCTGTCGGACAACCTACAGCTTCCACATGACCGTATCTTTATGTAGATCTTTGAACACAAACACAGACCTGCGATAGTTAAGCCGACACTGAAATGTTCAAAGGACACACATCAGCATGACATGTTGCAGAACAAAAACAAACCTTAAAATCTTTGAGGTATTTTCCGTAGTTTACTCGGCCCAAGTTCTCCACCAGTATGTCCACCTGACTTCCAGCCTTCCCGGTAACATTGACAGGTTCAACTTTGTCCCTTTCTAGAATTCCTACAGCCAGCTTGAAAAGAAATAATCCTGGTTTTATCAGTAAAAATCCAGATTATATCAGAAACAGGTTTAAAGATGTCACATTGTTCTGTTTATTGCAATGTTTGCTGAAATTTGGATTTCCAATTTTTTTTTAAATGAGAGAATGATTTCATAGCATTAGACGATGATCAAATGCTTTTACTTCAAAGGAAAGTGGCTTTTAGAGGTTTCTTCTGTTGACAGAAAGATCTAAAAGCAACTTCACTTAGTCAGCAAGAGCTATTCCTGTATATCCACAGCACCACCAATCAGAAGCTGTGAAACAGATCATGTGTAACTGATCAGTTTGTTTGCCAACTTTATGCGCTACTTTGTATCTTAACTTATTCAACATCACAAAAGTACACTCTTTCTATATTTTTAGATAATTTTTGCTACATTATTAATTTTAATCTTTATTTATGCTGTCATTATTGTGGGACGTGTTATTGTTTAGCTGTAAAGTGTCCCTAAAAAAATAAGCAGTGGCCCTGAGAGTTCAAATGCACTGAAACTTAAGAAAACAGTAGCAAACAGAATTTGTTTTTTAAAAAAGGACTTTGAGTTTTTTTGCCTCTGAATTCTGCATCATGAAAAGTGGTCTAAACACAGGCATACAAGAACTTAATACAAGCAAAAGCTGTATAAATTACTGTATTTTTTAATAATGATACTATGCATTTGGCTAACAAAGAAATATTTAAGATTAGTAATTAGCCTAAACTCTAACAGGTTCAGGGAGCTATGATAAAATCTGACTTAAAATGAAGAAGGCCTCTACCGCCATCTAACATCTGAAAAGGCCCACTTACCCCATCCACTGACACGTACGCCCTGTCATGGACCCCATTCAGTGGTGATGTCAGTGGAGTTGGTTTGGTGCAGTTCACAGGCAGAGTGGTCCGATAGAGCATAAAACCAAATGCCTAGAGGAAATAAAAACTCTTTAATGACAGGACAAAGTTATTATTGCTGGTAAAACAGAAAAAACAAATCAATTACTGATACCTGATTCAAGTCGATGAATGTCTGAGGATACATGCTTTTGACAGGGCCAGAGAAAGATAGTTTGTCTAAGGCATCTGACACCACCTGAAGCTGCAGGTGACACAAGATCACATTTTACTCTTTTGGTTTTCATGCGTGAAATCACAACTCAGTATCCTTCAGGATCAACTTTTAATAAAGCAATATGAAAACCATTATTCAAGTGCTAAAAAGTAACCGTTTTAATGAATTACAGCCTATCACCTACCTTCTTCATTGTTACAGCGCCATATGCATACTTTGGGGTTGTTGGTGGTATCGGCCCCTCTGGTATCTTGCGGTACTATTTTGGAAAGATGCAAGTTTGTCAACATGAAACATACAAGAACAAGATGCTCAAAAAACACTGACTAACTCATATTAACTACGGTTAGTGCATGTTAATGAAACACTGCCAGATACACTTTACGCTGCCAAAGAAGACCCTTACACTCACATACCATTTTGATCACATCTCGAATGGCAAAGTATTTCTCTGTGAGGTCTCCTGCTTCTGTGAGCGGAGCATCGTAGTCATAGCTTGTAGGCTGCGGGGCGTAGGGTGTGTTGGCACCTGAGGAGACAGTCATGTGAATGTAAGTGCTTTCCTCGGGGTCATGTGAAACAATCATCATCTCATCAAACCGGTTTGTCAAAGTGGACTCACCATTCCAGTATCCAAAGTTGGTTCCTCCTATGAACATGTACCTGTGAGACCAGGAAAGAAGGTGAGACACTACAAAAGTATATGCAATAAAATATTTACTTCCATCTGGGTCTGTTGTATTTGTAAATGTAGAGGGATGAACTCATATCCAGTTATTTTATATAACAATTAGTATATTCTTACATTGATTCAGCCCATTTCAACATTCCACAGCTTACAATTTTTTTCCAGTAAGAGTGAAATGCTACAGAGCAGGTTTAATATGGCCCTCATTATTAATCAACACTACCCACAGAAATAATGTATTACAGATCTTCTCCTTCCAGCTGGTCCCTTTAGGGGTCGCTACAGCGGATCATCTGCCTCCATCTAACCCCATCCCTATCATCCCCCTCTGTCACACCAGCCCTTTGCATGTTCTCCTTCACTACATCCACGAACCTCCTCTGAAGTCTTCCTCTTTTCCTCCTGCCTGGCAGTTATGTTTTCAGCATCCTTTGCCCAATATATCCGCTATCTCTCCTCTGCACATGTAACAACCATGTCAGCTTTGTGAAACTGAAATGGCACAATGCATTTACAATGATGCCACTTCGCTGTAGCGTTTGTTACACGTCTATCGTTGTGTCTAAACCCGTCACCGAGACCTGTAAACTCACAGGTTGACATTTGCTCCCATGATCAGCATCTCGCTGAGGACCTTGGCCACTCGAGTGGACGACACGACCGAGTGATGTGATCCCCAGTGGTCCAGCCATCCGGTGTAAAATTCAGAGTTCACCTGTGTTGACGGAAACAACAGCGTGAGCACCCAAAGAGAAAACGGGCCACACTGCTGCGGTGCACTGAGGGCGATGCTTACCAAAGGGCCGTGAGGTTCAACCTGTCGCTGTGCATCAAAGGCAGCAGTGACATTGGATCCTAGCAAATTGATGAGGCAAATTTAGGCGTGATGGCGTTATGTGATGTATGTGCAGGAGCAACAAAAAACAAACAAACAAGAAGCTAGCTTACAGCGTGTACCTCACTCTGCATTTAGAGAGTGAATTATTTTACAGTTTGCTCTTAATTGCAGAACACTGAGTAAACACTGACAGATACCTACCAGGTCCAAAGTCTACAGTGGTGTAGAGGTCTTGTATTGAACCACACTTGAGAGTGCTGAGCAAAGCCCCATCTGTAGTAAAGAGTACCACCTCATCACCCAGATGAGACCGGAAGAGCTTGGACAGGTAACGCATGTAGTTGTAGTCACAGGCGAAGTAACTGCCATATTCATTCTCCACCTATCAATAACAGGTATATGATGAGTAAGTTAGTTTCCCGCACTGATGTCGTTGTTTAGCTACAAAGCAGGTACAACTCCAAAGAAATGAGTCCGGGACTCCACCTGAACAGTGATGACAGGGCCACCGTTCTGATAGAGATAAGGCTTTATCATGGGCAGTAGCTTGCCCATCCATTTATCCACTGCTGCAATGTAGTCTAGAATACACAAATGACTCTGTAGTTAATACTGCTCTGTATATACGCAACCATACTGGTTTCATGACTGTTTTTCTCACCCGGATCTGCAGATCGCAGTACGATGTCTTTCTTTTTGAGAAGCCAGGCAGGCAGGCCGCCCTGATAGGCAGAGTTACACAAGCAAAGATGATATGAAATTATCAATCACCATGAAGTTAAAGTCCAGTGAAATTTAAACAGCTCTAGCAGAAATTCTCGATTATTTTAGTAATCAAGTATTTTATCGATTATTCTATCAATTAATCAAATAAGAAATGCTTTTGTCTTATTAATGAGCAATAGTAAACATTCAGAAGAGAACACAGGTCTTTTAAATTGAACTGCTCATATTGATCTGTCAAAAAAACAAAACCCTTTCAAAGTATTTATGTGAAAGAAACATTTTCTTAAATGGAAAAATAATCACGAGTGCAGTAATGTCAAATACAATAAGGTATACATACAACCTAAACTAAGGCATGAAATAAAATAGCCTTTACTGTGTCTTAGTAGGAAGCAAAAACGAGTTCTGGTAGTATTGTATCTCCTGGATGAGGTAAATTTAGTGTTTGTTCATGTGTTTGTGTTTTTGCGCATGTGTCTGTAAGCCTTTCAAGGAGCGTGAAGAAAAGAGAGCATACGAGCATTAACAGAATGGAGGTTTTTCCTGTGCTTTAATGCAGCAGTTCCTGCTGCAGAATACAGACATTCTGATGGTGAACATGTTAAAGATTAATGTGGATAATAATTCAGTATCCAACTCAACAGTTCAGAGTTTTGCGGGCCGCATATATATTTTTACTGGCCTACAGAAAAAAAAAAAGCTTTTATTTTTTTAATTTTAAAATGTTAATATTCTATTTATAATACATATATAAATCTAAATCTGCAAAATTATCAGTCCTTTTGTTGAATAACTGGGGCCTACATGGGCTTAATGTTGTAATGCTTCTTATTCACCCACGTGCTCCAAAATATGTTTCTATTGCAGGTCAGTTTTTAGTCGAAAATGTGGCTGAAATGCTCGGGCTTACATGGTGACACCTGAGTTGTGCAATAAATGAAGCATCATAAAATATTTGCACTGAGGATTTTTTTTATAATCGAATTATTGGAATTACTCGATGAAGCGTTTCAGCCCTACTCACATTTTCTACATGACACTAATAACTGAATATATTGAAGGAGAAGTGAACTATGCAGCAGGACGGGTTTCTGTAGAAACTGTCGTACTCTGCAGCAAAACTTGTGAAGGTTTGCGACTTTTTTCACCCATTGGGAAAAATCTTGACACGAGTTTGGGGGGGGTTCCACAACCCGTGCATGCCTCGCACAGCTTGGGTTGGCAGAGTTGGGTTGAATTGGGTTTGTAGAGGAGCAGTGAAGAAGCAGTACAGATTGATGGGGGGATGCGTCTCTCCACATTACTTAGAAAGGACACATTGACAGACACTCTGACTCACCATGTCCCACTCTCCACATATGTAGGGTCCTGGCCGGAGGATGACCAGCAAACCGATGTTCTGAGCCAGCTTAAGGAAGTATTCAAAATCTCTGTCTCCACTAAAGTTGTACAGGCCTGGAACCTCTTCATGGTAGTTCCAGGGAATGTACCTGCAAAGTGACCGAAACATCAGTGTCATCCAAACAAATAAGAAACAGTTTAGGTTATAAAGTGTCATAGAAAAAATTAAAATATGCTTTAAATAATGAAGTCTTAAGATTATCTATTTGTTTAATTAAATATTGCAAAACTGCCAAAATTATTAACTTATAAAATAGAGAAAATCAAATTCTTGTATTTCAATATGTGGAAACTGTGAATGCATCGCTTGTTTTTTGTAGAGGAGTTCGTGATATGCACTGATCCCACAGACATGTGACACACTGAAGTGAGAGTAAAGCTCAGAGACTGAAACAGGAAGTAAACCTACGTCTGGATGGCATTCAGCCCTGCCATGTACATCTTGAGCAGCCGATCTTTCCAGTAGACTCTGGGAATCCTGCTGTAATGGATGCTTCCTGATATGTAGCTAAACTTTTCCCCATCCTTACGGAAGCAGTCATTCTGGTAGTCCACAGTGAATGAAGGAGATTCCCCAAGCTGCAGACAGATTACAACACAACGGATTCATCTCTGAATTACAGTCCTATGAAAAAGTATGTGCCCCCTTCCCAATTTCTTGGATGTTTGCATATTTGCCACAGTTACATGTTCCAGATCAAACTAATTTTAGTATTAGACAAAGATAACCTGAGTAAATACAAAATGCATTTTTTTAATTGATGATTTCATATATTAAGAGAAAACAGTCATCCAAACTTACCCAGTCCTGTCTGAAACATTAATTGCCCCTGAAACCTAATAACTGGCTGTGCCACCTTTGGCAGCAAGAACTGCAACTGAGCATTTGTGATAACAATGAGTCTTTCACAGCCCTGTGGAAAATTTTATCCTAATCTTGTTTTAATTTAGCCACACTGGAGGGTTTTCCAGCATGAACAGCCTGTTTAAGGTTGTGCCAAATCATCTCAATCTGATTTAAATCCAAACTTTAACTAGGCCACTCTAAAACCTTCATTTTGTTTTGCTTGAGCCATTCAGAGGGGGACTTGCTGGTGTGTTTCGGATCATTGTTCTACTGCATAACCTGAGTGCTCTTGAGCTTCAGGGCACAAACTGATAGCCGGACATTCTCCTTCAGGATTTTCTGGTAGAGAGCAGAATTCATGGTTCCATCAGTTACAGCAAGTCGTCCAGGTCCTGAAGCAGCAAAGCAGCCTCAGACCATCACACTACCACCACCATGTTTGGCTGTTGGTCTGGTGATCTTTTTATGAACTGCTGCTAGTTTTATGCCAAATGTAACGGGACTCAAACCTTCCAAAAAGTTAAACTTTTGTCTTTTTGGCAAATGTGAGACATTGTGCAGTATTGTGTTCTTTTTTGGTCAGCAGTGGTTTTCTCCTTAGGGCTCTCTCACAGATGCCATTTTAGCCCAGTCTCTTTCTTATTGCTGAATCATGAACTCTGACCTTAACTGAGGCGAGTGAGGCCTGGGGTTCTTAAGATGTTGGTCTGGGATCTTCTGTGACCTCCTGGATGAGTCATTGATTAACTTTTGGAGTAATTTTGTTAGGCCGGCCACTCCTGGGAAGGTTCACCACTGCGCCACATTTTCTCTATTTGTGGATAACGGCTCTCACCGTGGTTCACTGCAGTCCCAAAGTCTTAGAAATGACTTTGTAACCTTTTCCAGACTGATAGATGTCACTGACTTTGTTTGTCAGCTGTTGCTTTAGATCGCGATATGATGTGTTGCTTTTTGTGATCAGGCCTGGGTGTGGTTAGTGAAACTGAACTCAGCTTTCCAAAAAATGTGTTTAATCACAGTTAATCCCATTATTTTTTCACACCGGGCCAGGTAGGTATGGATAGCCTTTTTTCCCCTTAATAAATGAAATCATAATTTAAAAACTGCATTTTGTATTTACTCGGGTTATCTTTGTCTAATATTAAATTTTTGTTTGATGATCTGAAGCATGTAAATGTGACAAACATGCAAAAAAAAAAAAACTAAATAAGAAATGGTGAAGTGGGTAAATACGTTTTTTACAGTGCTGTTTACTGCAGTGATAATGTGCCAAGTTCATGTTTTTCTGGCCCAGGGCTGACGCCTCAGGTGATTTTAGGATGTGGCAGTCACAAAGGTGAGGCTTGGTTCTCAACTGAAGCCAGTGAAAAATGTCAATAAGATCCTATAGTTATACCGACATGCTTTAAAGGTTAGTAAAAGGTTAATAAAAGGTTTGTCCATAGTTCTGGCCAGTGTTATTTTTTTCTCTCTTTCTTTTTTTTTTTTTTTTTTTACAGATGACTAGACTATACACAGGTTACATATATTTATTGAAGAGTTTTACTCAAACACAAACAACCGATCTTTAAGCCTGACTTACACCAGTTTTCACAACCAATACTGACGTTAGAAACCTTCATCATTTCACATCAGATCACCGAATTTCGTGTTCGTGAAAAGAGGCTGCAGGGCCTAAACTACGTTTAAAACTTTGACTTTATAAGCGCAGTGTACTCACTGATTGTCCAAAGAGCATCAGCAGCAAAAGCAGCACGCTGCCATCTCTGGGAAGCTGCATGTCGAGTCCCCACAGGAGTCCCGCGTCTCCGTTTCAGGCTCAAAGTGCAACCCAAGTTCCCAAACACGCAGAATTTAAATGAACTCGGTCAGCTACGGATCTGACTTCCTCGAATCTGCTGTTATTTTCAATGATTGTGTCATTGTGACTCGCGGAAGTGAAATCATGTGATGCGGTATGTTGGTCGAGTATGAACGCTTTTTAAAACAGCAGGTGGCAGTGTTGGGCCTTTTATTCAAAGGGTTGAAGGGCCGAAAGAAGAAGATTGAAAAGTCATTATCAAAAAGAAAATAAATAAGAAGAAATAACGGAATATATTATTTAAGAAGGAGTATTAGGGCCACATTGAGAAAAAAATGAAATTGTGCATTTTGAAAATAAAGTCAAAGTTTTGAAAAAAAAAAAGTCGAAATGTTGAAATTAAAGTTGACGTTTCAGGTCTTAAGCAGATGACTTAGTGAAACTATACTTTAGAATCGGTTTTAGTAACAAGAAAGTTGTTTCTCTTTTAGCACATACCCACGATGTAGTGATAAGTATAAGTATGAGGACATTAAAGAGATGGTGAAGAAAGCTGCATCTGCTCAGAAGGAAAAACCACACAAACTGGCACTGGGCAGATGCAAGGACTGTTTCACTAACTCATCTACCAAAGGTATTTTGTAGAGGGTATAGCAGCCGTTACAGTTGTTTAACTTGAAATGTCAACTTTAATCTCAAAATAGTACTTTACTTTATTATCAAAATTCACACTTTTAAAATGTTTACTTAATGTGGTCCTAATACTCCATCGTATTACTACACAACAGATTTCGTGATTAAAACAAAAAAGCTGCTTTTTAAAGAAGTTTATATTTGTAGTTCTCCTTCCAGGCCTAGAGGTGGCGGTAATGTTAAGTCATGTTGTTTATCCTCGATATGATTCCGGAAATAACGCGACGTACACAACGCAGGGAGGGATCACACGTGGGAACAGAAGTTAAGCCGAGTTATGTTGGGTCACTTTATTTAGAAAATATGCCAAAGAGAGCGAAATCAGTGACAGAAGAAAAGGCCGCTACTGAAGCGGAACCAGGCGGAGAGCGGATCCAGGAGCCGCCGGCGGAGGGCAGGCGGACTCGCAGCGGCCGCACGTTCCCGACCTCCGTGCTTGGCTCTGAAGCCCCGCTGAGGACCCCCAGCCGGAGGACCAGGAGGTCTGTCCTTCAAGAGCTGCCGGTAGAGATGGAGGAAACAAGCACGGAGGAACCGCAGCAGAAACCCGAGAGGCCGTCCGGCATACATGCGGAACCAGAGCCCTGCATCGTGGCAGAGCAGCCGGTACCGGAACCAGCCGAACCGCAGATAGCTGCTACAGCAGCCGATACAGAAAAAATCACACTTAACGGCAACGGAGACGCTCCTCGGTCCACACCTGCTCTAGTAGAAACGGCACCTGCGAGTCCAGATCCCGTCCCGACGAAGAAGCCTCATCTTGCTCCCAGTGAGAAACAGAATCCTGTCATTCCTCTGGGAAAACCGAAATCTGGAAGAGTGTGGAAGGACCGGAACAAGCCGAGGTGAGGATGAAAGCAGCCTGGTTTCTATTTAAAACAAAAACGTTTCCACTTTTTTTTAAAAGCTCGGTGTATAAAAGCAGATATAGGACAGAGCAGAGCCCCCTTTTAACCATTATCAGTATCAATAACAGAGCATGTCACGTACAGGGACACATTTGAAATATGAAAGGTTACCTGGCAGTAAATGACTTGCTGTTGAACTGTATGCAAATGAAAAGTACTTGCATGGCAGTTAAGGAAGAAGATGGTTATGGCACGGGTTTTTATTTTTTCTTTAAGTGTTGTTCATAATCAGACAGCCTGCACACCCATGAGAAATGTTAGTAAACTGTTATATATTATTATTATTATGTTATTTTTTGTCTTCTAGGTTCTCAGCAGTAGTAAGAGACAAACAGCTGTGCTCCTCCTGGGAGAAGAAGATGGAGGCCAAGCGAGAGAAGGCACTCGTGAAGCAGTATTCTTTGCAGCTTAAAGAGGAGAAAGCTCGTCAGAAAGAGGTAAAGACAGAGGCTGTGTGATGCAGGTCTGCTTGACCGCTGTGGTGTCAGTGCATTGACTGGGATTTCACCTGCTTTAATAGGAAAAGAGGAAAAGAAGGGAAGAAAACTTGAGACGTCGAGAAGAGAACGAACGCAAAGCAGAGATTGTTCAAGTGGTACGTCGACTCGTCATCTTTTACATCTGTAACTAAACTGCATACCACATCATCTTTAAGCTTCTTAGCGTCTGTCTAACATGATTAAAAAGGCATTCTAGCTACCGCTCATGCTTTTCAGCCTTGCAGTTTATTCTGATCAGCTCAGATTTGAACTTTGTCTCATTTGTTTTGCAGATCCGGAATACATCAAAGATCAAGAGGATGAAGAAGAAACATCTCAGAAAGGTTGAGAAGCGAGACACGCTGGCTCTGCTGCAGAAGTCACAGAAGCAGAATAGCAAAACCACAAAGAAACAGAAAAACTCTGACCAAGATTTAACTTAAAGACCATAAATAAATCTGATCAAATGTATTTATTCTGTTCCTTGGCTCTTTCTTGTCTTCTGAGTGGAAAAGTTAATTTATTTATTCTTCATCAAATTGTCACAATAAATAGCCACACAAAAAGTTGCACATTTTAAAATACAGAAAATGCCATATAATATTATATATATATAATATATAAATAATATTTGATCATTCACTGTATTTACATTCATTGTTAAAGTGTGCCTGATTCACAATGCTCCCATTACAAATGCATTTTAGTGCAGCTAGTGTAATGATGGTCTGAGATTAAGAAAATCTCCTGTTCCACCACATCCCAAAGGTGCTCTATTGAGATCTGGTTCCTGTGGAGACCATTTAAGTACAGTGAACTCATCGTCATGTTCAAGAATATAGTTTGAGATGATCTGAGCGTTGTGCCAAGGTGTGTTATCCTTCTGGAAGCATCCATCAGAAGGTGGGTACACTGGTTATAACACGATAGACATGGTCAGCAACAATACGCAGGCAGGCTGTTGTGTTTAAATGATGCTCAGTTGTATGGGCCCGGTTCTCGACTGCATACTTTGGTTGTTATTTGAGTTACAGGTGGCTTCCTATGAGCTTGAAGCAGTCTGGCCATTCTCTGACCTGCATCAACGAGGCATTTTCATCCAGAGAACTGCCGCTCACTGGGATATTTTCTCTATTTTTGGATCATTCTCTGTAAACCCTAGAGATGATTCTGTTGGGAAATCACAGTAGCTCAGTATTTTCTAAAGTCCAGTCCTTGTACCTGACCATTTTCAGAACAATGTTTTTTTTTTGTGTGTGTTGACCCACGTAATACTGGCTGATGAATTATTTAAGAAAAAAGGAGCACCTAACTCAAAGGATGAACCAGAGTTGTGTCTACACATAATGGACAACTTAGAAAAGAACCGATTTTAAATTGTATCTTTAGGTACTTTGTTACCTGCAGCCTCTTGCAAAAAAAACATTTGTTTTCATTTCTTTAGCATCTTGTTTCCTTTTTGTCTTTCTAGGCACTGATTTTTGTGGCTCATACCGAGGCAATGTGTATTACTTGTAGATTATTTATCAACTGTTTGTTAAGAATTGGTTCTGATTGGATATTATTGCGTTTGGTTGTGGTCATGTGACCTATCACAGGTGATTTAAGATTGTCTGATGAAGAGCAGGTATGCTCAGAACAATGCAATAAATAAGGAAACTGGAGTCTCCAGAGACTTTATTAAAACATATTAATACTTTGTATCTGGTGCTTAAAGTTATTTCATCATTCATTTATTTATTGCACTTAAACAACTTCTTGTGGTTTTTTTAGGCTGTCTGAAAAAAAAAAGTTAAATTGTCTTCCTTCAGTTGAAAGCAGCTGAATCAAAGCTGTAGAACAAAAAGAAAATCTTTTCCTTGAATTGGACTCTTTTTCTCCCTTGGTTAATTCCTGCTAGTGATGCAGTGATTTAGTTAGTGTTATCTAACACTGTTTGGATACACAAATCTCTGAACTCCAGCAAAAAAAACATTATTTCCTGAAATAATGCTGAAAATGTGGACACATTTTATATAAACTAAATGTAGATAATTCTTCTTGAAATATCTAAATCCAAGAAGAAAATTAATCAAATTGTCCAGTCTTTTGAGGTCTTCAAAAAGATCATTTGTCCTTTGGATATACGGTGGAACAACGGTCATTGGTTTGAACTCAGTAAAACTGGGTCATCAGGTAAACTAGGCCATCTGACTGTCTCATCTCTTATCTTTAAAATTTAACATACGATGACCTCAAACCATTTCGAACTGTTGCCACAAACCCATTTGACATTAGATTATTTTGGGCCGAGGTTGCTTAGGGGAACAGGGCTATACTTCCACAGAAAACTGCTGGTGAGTTTCCTGACATACACTGTATTGCCAAAAGTTTTCACTCCTCTGCCTTCACACACATATGAACTTGAATGACATCCCATTCTTAATCCACAGGGTTTAAAGTGATGTCGGCCCACCCTTTGCAGTTATAACACCTTCAATTCTTCTGGGAAGGCTTTCCCCAAGGTTTAGGAGTGTGCTTGTGTGTTTGGGAGACAGAGACGCCTGATTCTTCACTCCAGAAAACACGTATCCACTACTCTAGAGTGCAGCAGCACGATGCTTCACACCACTGCAGCCAACGCTTTGCATTGCGTTTGGTGATGTAAGGCTTGGATGTAGCTGCTCAGCCATGGAAACCCATTGCATTTGGAACACCTGAATTCAGTGACCTGGATGGCTGAGTGAATACTTTTGGCAATATAGTGTATCAAATCATACTCATTTGTAATAGGGTTGATAAATCAATAAGATACAAATGAACATCTATCAAGTAATGACTCACAATCCATGTCAATTTGTCTTAATGTGTCAGATAAAATGGGCCATTCATTGCAGTTAAACTAGGCCACCCTCAGTTTTAGCAGATGCTCTGCTGGTTCCTCGTATTAAATATGATTTATATTATTGATATATGGTATTTTGCACCCTCCCCCCCCTTTTTTTTTTTACATTTTCACTTTGAAGCATTTGTAGTTCATGTGATGCGTTTATGTTTGTGCATGTTAGTTATCTGTATGTGTAACACACACAAGTGTTGCCAAGCACACACAAGCCAACACTCACTGAAAATAGAGAGAGTGGAGTAGTTATGTTGATATGGAAGAGATAGATGTGATGTATGCTGAAGTAAAGTAATGTTAAATTATTCATTTCAGACAGCAGGTCAAAAACAAAGGAACAGAGAGAAGATTGAAAAAATGACGTCTGCAAGAGAAGACGTACAGTCAGCGGGTAGAGGAGAGGATGAGGTGATATTTTAATGCAGTTTAAATGCAAATATATATTGTTATATTATTACAGTTAAAATGATCTTCAAAATAATTACATTTGTTTTTTATCAGAAATGTCTGCAGTTTAAGCATCTCAAAAAATGTGGGACAACTAATGTTTCACAAGCTGTGGGGCCTGACCAGTTATATTTTATATACATCAATTCAATGCAAAAATATTAAGAAAAAATTAATAGCGGTTTCTACATTCTCCTAATAAGCAAAAGATCCCTGGTTTGATGCCGGGAGGAGACACAAATCCCTTGTGTTGCATCAGGAAGGTCATCTGGAGTAGAAGAAACAAACAAACAAACAAAAACAAAACAGCCAAATCAAAACATGTGGAGCTACCTGCTGTGGTGACCCCTTGTGAGTAAGGGTGCAATTGAAAGTAGCTTTATTAATAATAAGAACAAAGCTAAATTTCATGCATGTTTTTTTTTTGCATCCCAAGTGACCAAAAAGTGGCCTATTTTACTTGATATCACTCTAATATTGAGGTGAGTGGAACTGGATTATCTACTGCACAAAGTTAAATGAATCCTTAAGTTTTCCAGATCACTCCTTCTAATATCCATTTTTATCAAACACTGTAAACCTGTTCTGGGCCCATAAATGGGGCGTTTCAGCCCACCTGAGTGTTGTTGTTGACCATGTTCATCCCTTTATGACCACAGTGTTCCCATCTGTTTGGAAAAATGTTGCTTGGTTTTCAGTTGCTCAGGGTTTACATGGAAAAAAAATCACATTCAAAAGAAGTTATTCAGTTTTGACAAAACCTGTCCAAGATTTCTTTCTTTATTTCTATTTGTCGAAAATGAGAGTGCCTCATGTCTGCCCTGCTCATCGACCATACCACATCCATCTGTGATCTGCCAACAAATATGCAGTCACAAAAATTTACTGCACAAAGCAGCTCACTTAAGCTTAGAGTATTTGACCAGAAGGTGGCACTGGTACACCATAATGACTGATGTCTCTGCCAAACAAGCCCACCAAGAAGTAAATGTAATCAGTGCAGAAAAAAAAGAGAGAAATAAACAGAGGTAGCTTTGATAAGTAGATACTTTTTCACTTTTTAAAATTTCCACTCATATAAGTATCAAAGTATCATTAAAAAAGTGTGAATTATTACTTATTACTCAACACACTATAGCTCATACAGAAAAAAAAACAATTTTCAATAAAATTTGTCATTTACAAAGGCATTCGAGCTTATTCTTACTCAGTATTTTCTGAAGTGCTGGATTTGGGGTCTTGTTTTCAGAAGCTGTCAGTTCAGTTCAATTCAATTCAGGTTTATTTATATAGAGCACTTTATACTGTAATGTAAGGACCCTACAGTATTCTGGAGAAAAACCAACAATCAAGCAACCCCCTGTGAGCAAGCACGTTGTGAGGTTGGGAAAAAAACCCTCCCATTTAACAGGAAGAAAGCTCCAGCAGAACCAGGCTCAGGGAGGAGCAGCCATCTGCTGCAGCCGTTTGGTGATGCGAAAGAGAAAAGAAAAGAGAGTATATAGAGAGACAGGACAAAACACAAACTAAGGGAGAGAGAAGACAAAAACCTAATGACATGCAGCAGAGGTATATCAACATGTGGGGAGTGAAAAGAGGTGAGTCTAACCTAAAAATAGAGAGGGTCTCTGTGTCTCAGATCTAAACTGGGAGCTAGTTCCACAGAAGAGGGGCCTGACAGCTGAAGGCTCTTCCTCCCATTCTACTTTTAGAAGCTCCAGGAACCACAAGTAAGCCAGCAGTCTGAGAGCGAAGTGTTCAGTTAGGACACGAGGTCTTTAAGATGGGGCCTGATTATTCAAGATCTTGTATGTAAGAAGGATTTTAAATTCAATTCTGGATTTAACAGGGAGCCAATGAAGAGAAGCCAATATGGGAGAAATATGCTCTCTTTCTAGTCCCTGCCAATACTCTAGTTGCAGCATTTTGGATCAGTTGAAGGCTTTTCAGGGAGCTTTTAGGACAGGCTAATAGTAACGAATTACAGTGGTCCAGCCTAGAAGTAATAAATGCATCACTCATATATTTCAGCATCACTCTGAGACAAGATATTTAGAGACTATTTTTCCTGAAATAGTCTTTGTGATTTATATTTATCACAATCAGAATGTTTTTTAAAAAAAATGGATGGATGGATTTTGACTATATATGCAAGAAAAAAAAAAACAAAACACAAAAACAAAACAAGTCTTTCCAAAATTTGGAAACTTTATTTACAGTTCAAGTCAGTCACATGCAACATTTTCTTAAAATGAATGAAATTAGCAAAAACAAGAAAAAAAAGCATATTATTTTCTCCAAAATAACAATATACAAAAATAGAGCTTACAAATACTGTACAGCAACTGTCTCCAAAAATATTCTGCTGCAGAATTCTTAGTTTTACAAACAATGTCTGTGAAAGTCCACAAACATAATCAGTGTTAACAAAAAGGGGCGTGAGGTCAGGGGGTGTGTTCAGGAACGCTGCTCAAGGTGAGAGGATTTGTTTGGACAGGGGGGTTGTGGGTAAAGAGGTCAGTACGGGAGCTGTGGAGAAATAAATAGCACACCATACAAACAAGGAGAAAGTTCACTTCAGGGCGGCAGTGTCAGAGATTAAAAAAAAGAAAAAAAATCCTTAATGGTCTGGCCATCAAAACCAACCATGGAAATATAATGCAACCCTCATCCACAAGGGAAAGTTAATGACTTCATAATATTTTATTAATAAAAGTGTAGAGTCTGTCACATTCTTCCATCAAACCCTGCGCCCTAAAGGGACAATCATCAGAATGGCTTTGTGATGCCACCATTCAGAAGCTCTCCACTCCAAATACGAGTAAATTCTTGATGTAAAACGGTGCTCCTGACTGTCGTCTATTTATAGCAGAGGTAACTCAGGAGCAACGCTGACGTCAATGCTGATTTCAGCGGTGGGAAGTCGTTCATTACTATATTCATGACTGTCTCAGCTTCCAGCCTCTTCTGCCTACAGCCTCACAGAAACTCCCTCGCACCTCTTTTCTCGATCAATCTGATTCACCGTGAATTGGCACCTTCTCTTTAGTGGGATCAGGACGGCACACGGGAAGGAAATCGGTATGAAGGGTGTTTACAATCGAGCAACATTTTAAAATTGCTAAACTGCAGGAAGTGTCAGCTGCCGTTCAGTTTACACAAAGGGGCACTTCTCTTGCACTGTAAAAATACATTATTTATGATACTAGCGTCTACATACATCTAACAGTGGTGATACAAGTGGCAACTTGACTACGCATTACATCTCTCCTTTCTCTCATGAACCATACATTCAAAGACAAGTCCACTAGCAGGAGCAAAGCTTTAAGACTTGTGTTATTATCAGTGTCTATCGGGAGACAGTGGAAGAAATATAGAGTGAAGTTTTGGGGATAATTCGAGTGCAGAAACAGTCACAGCCTCTTCATAACCAAACCCAAGAAAAGGTAACAAATATTGTCCGTCACAATGATGCTGCTTCTTTTGTTCAACATAAAACTATTTCCTGATCACAAATTAGAAGTGGAGATGCTGGCTGATGCAGCCCTGGCCTTTTTTTTTTTTTTTAAACAACTGTGGCAGTTTTTATTTATTTATTTTTGTTCAAATAAGTCTGAAGCGGGGACACAACACGTTTCAATCAGTTTTATCGATCGTAGCACCTTACTGCTTTCATGCGGAAGGAGGGAACCTTGCACAAAACAGAAAAACCCTGTTTTTGTTCTTATGGGACATTATTCACTAACCCCATTATTCACTAACACCACCACAGAGGTTAGCCTCGTGATGTGCAGCCTGACATTCAGATCAAAGTAACAATTAACAGGAAAAGCACTGCCCCTTTTTTTAAACCATCCACGTATTGGGAACCTCAGCCTATATTTATTATTTAGAAAGGAAGCCAAAAAGCATTATAAAATATGATGTAAATTCTGTATAATGCATGTTAGAAAGCTTAGTTTTTGTAGCGGGGCACTTCTTTTGTTGTTTGTGCTTCTAAAAGGTAATATACAGCTGTTACTGGGTAACACACATCACTGCTAGATGACAATCTCCAGTTTATCTCAGATACGTCACTATGAAGCTCAGCTCTTCTTTAGCCCACCGTCTACCCACAGCATTTGAACAGGAGACAAAGAAAAATCCACAAAGGCCAGGGCTCAGGGTTAATGCATGTGTGGCATGAAACAAAAGCACCCTGTACCATACAGAAAGAGGGAGAGAGGCGAAAGCGCCAGAATACTGCAGCCAAAAAGCTGAACCTGTGTGTGTGTGAATGAAAGTGCTGCTTCATTACAACCTGCTGACCACTGCCTCTGAGGGTGGGCACGGATCGACCCCCTCCAATGCACATGTATGTCTACACATTGACTGAAAGATATGCCGATGATATGCTGAGGGCAGCACTTGTGATGCCAGTGCACATCCACTAACTCGTTTTCTCTATGAAGCTGTACCAAGACACTACAATAAATTAAAAAAATAATTAAAAAAAACTAAAGCAGAAGCAAAAACAAATTCAACAGTAAATGCAGCACATTTGAAGTCGGAAGTCATTCAGATTTTCTAGCAGGATGTGCGGCGATATTTTGAGCGATGCTAACTCAACAGTATGAGACTCGCTGCCTTTGTTTTTGTGAAATGTTTGTGAAGACAAGCCACTGTAACATTCACAGCTCAAATTCTTCATGTTTCATCGGAAGTGTTTGCACGTGTGTAAAAACCTTTCACATTCAGTCGGATGTAAAGTCTCGAGGTTTCTCTGACTTCAGTTCCTGTTCAAATTTCCTGGTATCTACTGTCATAGGTATTGTTGTCCCTTTGCGATGTATATACAATTATTTTGTTTAAAAAAAGAATAATAATACATCCAAGTTTACCAATTAAAAATGAAAACCCCCGGTTTATTTGTACTGTACACAGAAATGAGAGTTAATGATAAAATATAAAACATGACCTTGGGACTCAGAGCCACAAGCAATTCAGGTTTGACTTTCTCATAAAGTGCTTGTTAAATAAGAGAAAAACTATTCATATTTTAGTGTACTGTCTTTTCTTGGCTTTTGATTTTTTTTTTTTTCCTTCTTCCTCCTGGTCTTTTGCTGGTGTCCCCAGAAAAGTGCTTTGGTTGTGAAAAAGTTATCGACCATCTCGGTCGAGAAGGAAAACTTCATTATCAGCTCTTCTTCATAGTCTGTCAAAAACGAAATAGGTGAAAACAGCTGATTCTGAATCCTTTTGTGAAACAATGCAAAACAATATGAGAGGTGACGGCGGCGGCGGCAGATTCACAGCTTTTGCGTGGATCTGCGCAGTAACTCCAGTTTCTCCAGTCGGTCCACACACTCATACCAAAGTGTACCTGTACAGGTAAGAGCGTGAGTGTCGGGATGTGTGTGTTTGTAGTGTACTGTGAGGAAGGGCTTCAGTCTGCTACACCAAGTTCTCAATACCAGGCAAAGGCTGCTCTATTGGCACAGGGGGGTCTGTGCTGCCGGCCTGCTGGGCGAGCTGCAAGACAGGCATGTTGCACAGCGGGCACACTTTCCTCACCTCCAACCACTTAATGAGGCACCTGAAAGAAAGAAAAAGCACAGGGACTATATATAAAAGGCAGGGATGACAGAAGTGAGTGAGTCAGTAAAGCACAGAGGGTACAGACATCACTGGTATGGAGTGACTCTGATGCTGCTTGGAAACCTGGGATCATTTATAGTTCAATTTTTCTAACTGTAAATAAATATTATTGATACACACGATAAATAAAGGTGTTAAAACAAAGCCAAGATACTGTATGTTTAAAGCAATTCAGAAAAGGTGCCATGAGTTTTTCCACCAGTGGGCGCTGACAAATCTAGTTTGTAACTGTGAGATCTCACACAGGGGCTCCATGGCGCAGTGGTTAACACATTTGCTTTACAGGATATTTATAATTCTATGTTAAATCTACCCCATAGGGACGTCATAACCATAAACCCCTTTGAAAGCCTGCACCGTAAACTGACATGAACCTCCCCAAAAATGTAACTACCCCCTTGCCGGTGACATAGCCCACACGGGTACAAATGCTAGCAACGGTGTCGGCCACTTGTGTGGGCTACACTATAGGCTCTACGTAGATTCCCTATGACTTATGTGTTACGCACGAGTCTCTGGGGGTCGCAAACTAGTGTCGTGCTGATTCTGAACCTGGATAAATGGGAGGGTTACATCGGGAAGAGCAGCTGGTATAAAAGCGGTGCCACATCAAACATAAAGAGTGGAAAATAAAAAAGAAAACAAATGTAACCACAAATGTAAAATCCCACATGCCAAAGACAACTTTATTTCTTTTGAGGGTTGAACCCAAAATTTTGTGTCTAGAGTTTGCATGTTCTCCACGTGCTGGCACAGGTTTTCTTCGGGAGCTCCATTTTCTCCCACCTGATCTATCTGAGCCCAAGACACCCTTTCAAAAGAGTTCTTAAATAACAAGAGTTTCATCTCCTAAGTACTGACTGCTGCATTTGTGATCTCGATCTTTTGGTGGCTACCCAAAGCTCATGGTCTAAGGGGTGAAATGTAGATTGCCAAAAGTTTTGCTTTTTGTCTCCGCCTTCCACAATTACGGCAAATATAGAGCATATATCAGCTCATTAATTAGGGAAAAAGAAAAAGGAAAAAAAAAAATCAGGTATATTTTTTGATTAAGCCTATTTAGCTGTGTAACTATAGTTACAAGTCTACAGGCTGCAGAGCCATGAGACTGAGTAAAAGACAAATGAAACCCTGGAGTTATAAACCTTCACACACATTTGCAAATTGTCACATCTATTTCTAGAGCCGCCCAGACTGAAGTGTAGCCAAAATCCATGTAAAGAGACAGCCAGGTGAGAGGCCCACCTCAGATTTATTTTCAGCTCTCAGAGCGCAATACTTTAAGCCATTAATATCCATGTGCGCACATCATAAATCTAAATACAGATTTTGATTGCACATGAGGATTAAGACAGTCATACACATCTCTACATTTGCAAATAAATCTGAACTTGCATAACTCATTAGCACTTTTCTTTATTGCATTTATTTCTTTTTTCCATTTACTTACACCCACTGGACCCCTGTTTTTTTTTTTAAACATAATTTGCCTCCCATAATTTGTAAAAAGTTCTTCCCAGCAATTCCTTCTTTAATAACTTTTACCTCTGTACAGCAGCATGCCTTTACTTAAACTCACACTAAAAGCAGAGCAGTGTATATATATAGGTGAATGGTCACTACTCTTGCAGCAACTGCAAAGGAAAACTAGGCCAAGGGAGGCATCGTGCTGATATAAAGAACTCAGTGGGAGTGGGAGGGCACGGGGGGAGGTGTGGGGACAAACAGGCTGAAGCAATCCAACGTGTCATCTGCAGTTCCTCATTCATAAACACCGGGCTTTAGTTGTTATGTCCAAAAATGGGTAACTATAAGGCATTTGGTACTGTTGCCTTCCAGGCTAGCATAATAATTGCTCACCTTAGTCTCTGAAACTACAAAAAACATCTACCAACTGTTGTTTACGTTACCTAAAAAAGCAGGAAAGTCTATGTAAATACACCATCTAGATAAGAAAATCTATACCGATCCATTTGTCCTTGACTGGATGTGTACGCGTGTGTGTGTGTGTCTGTGCGCGTGCACGCCAATAAAAGCGTATACTTACTTCCTATGAAAGGCGTGTTTGCATGGACAAATCCCCAGCTCATCTTTTTGTTTGAACTCCTCCAAACACACTGCACAAATCTGAAAGAGATCGGCGGAGTTAGAGGTACTTTCTCTATAAAGCCACGCATCATCTTTGTTGATTGTTAGGTAGTGTACAGTTCCTTCAGTCTTAATCTAAGCTTTGTGTTAGGGAATCTGAAAATAAACATAACAGAAAAGGTCAAGTGCACACAGAAAAAGAGAAGTGTCACCAGCAACTCCAAAAAGCTAACGAAAAATGCCCCCAGAAACCCCCCAGTAACTGACCAACTATGTCCTGTTGTATAACTCTGATGTAACGCTCCCTGCGGATTTGTCCGTGGTAATGGTTTTCCCCTTTTCAACAAGAAAACAATCAACACTGTAATGCAGATGGTAAGAGATTATCAGCTTTCATTTCTGAGGTGCAACTTAAAAAGACTGAGAGAAACCATATTAAAGAACAATGGAGGCAAAGAGAGAATGGCTAATTCATGACTTTAAACTCAATTCTATGACTGTGCAGCTCAATGTGACTTCCCTGATAAAAGTCCTTGTCAGGGTCATTGAGAAATTCCTGATGGGCAGGATGTGGATGCCGTTTTGGTTTAAACAAAAACACTTTCAACAAGCGTGACAGGTCACAACCTTCTAGTTTTAGCTAACTGTTGTGGTTGTGTGTGAAATTCTTGGAAATTGGGAAGTGAAACATGTGGGGATGGAAAAAAAAATCCACTAATCCATTCCCCCACCCACCTCCTGTAACTTCTCTTTTGGTGGCTTTAGATGAGCATAACGATGTGCCCCTGACCTTGAACTGGGTTAAGAAAATAGATGAATGTAATGAAGCAGCTTTGGTGTACAACATCATGAGAACATCCCAGGTTTATGAGGTTGTGACAATCTATTGCAGCAATGTGTGACAGCCTAACATGAGCAACACTGGCTCAACAATCCACTGTCCCATGTTTTTGAGCGACTAGCTTCAGTAATTGCAACAATGGTTGTCCCTCCATGCTGTTGCTGCATGTCAGAGCTCAATACCATGCAGCTACGGGTAAGGCCAGAGACCCAGCAGAGAACTATTTCTACAACTCATAGAGCATCCATCTATTTTCTTCCACTTTTTCAGTTTGGGGTTGTTGAGGGGACTCTCACAGGATGAGAGGCAGGATGCACGGGTCTTTTGGCAATATGAAAATTTTGTTTTCTCCATACAATACCGAATTTAAGAGGGTTTGCACAAATTAACTGGCAACCCAAGAAATGATCTTTAAACCTATCTTCCTCATCATTACAACTGCTTTGGGATGGCGGCAACTTTATCAACAGGGGATCTTTCTACCTTCCTTGGCAACGCGGCCAGACCGATTTCATATGGGCTGGCGGCACACCAAAACTGTTTTTAGATGGACTAACACTCGTTGTGATGCTTTTGTTGCCCTTAGAGTAACATTTTTTCTTCACTTCACCTGTCTCTTCTATACTCCACTTCATACATAGAGAAGGGAACAGAGATAATTCTGTTATGCCAAGACACACAAAGAGAAAACTAGCCTCTCTGCCAATCACATACTCCTGCCTGTTAGCCTACTGACACACACATGCTCATGTTAAAGCTGCGCAAAGGTGCAAGCATGAGCAATACCCATTCACGAGTGTCTGACGCAGGTGTTTTTATGATTGCGATGCTGACATGAATCTACGGTGAGGCAAATTACACAGTTCACAAATACCAAAGAACCGCACGTCACACTAAGGACTAGTTGTTGCAGCCATGACAGCTAATTTCACTCAAAACTACATCACCTACAAATGATTAATGTCCTGTCAGTGGTTTCTCTCACAGTAAGAAGCTCTCACTTTAATGTTTTAACCAAACCAACATGAGAAGTGTCCTGGAAGATTCATCACTCCCAACGGTTACTGTAACTAAAGGTCACTGTGCTTTTGTTTGTAGCAAATCTTACTACCAGCTATGGCCTGCTGGAATGGTTTCACAGTGGGGGGGTAAAGTCTAGGGGAGTATTGTGAACTCTGCAATGGATAAATTGTTGGTCTGCAAAGCATTCCTATCACAAATTTTCATCCAACCTTTATAGTAGAGCATTTTAACGAGGCACCCGATTTTGGCTGTTGAAGTCGGCAACATTTTCTCTTTCTCTGTTCTATTTTATGAGCGGTGAGTCGATAACTGTGGATGAAAAGAACAGTATGTGGGAGCCCTTAGCTTTCACTCCTGGGGAGTTCTGGACACAGAACAATCCTCTGTTAAGATGTCTGCTCTGCTCGCTTTATTAGTGAATAGATCAGTGTTCTTGTTTTTCTCAGTGCCTTTTCTGTGAAGTCACCCTCACAGCTGAGATGACGCCATCAGCCAACTTTTGGCAAAACCTCTTTTTTCACTTAAGCAGATTAATCCTGCAAAAAAGACATGGACTTAGTTTTATGGATAAACTTTACCCTATTGTTGATTTTATTAGGGAAGAACTGTAAATAAACGCTAACCTATGCTCTGCATGCACAAATTTACTGGAGAAAGAGCTCACTTCATTCAAGTCAGAAAAACAACAGAATAAGTCAAATTAAGAGGCAGACAAAAAGAACAACCAGGGCTCAGCATAATCCTTAAAACAAAATTGTGAGAAAGAGCCGGCATGTGAAGGACTCCCTCTCTGCATCTCTAGCGATGAGAACATGTTACCTGGCACACTGGGACCACAAACTGTAATTACCACCCACTATCTTATCGCTTTCTGTTGTGTACAGAAGTACTAACAAGAAAATTAATACCAAGCATTTCACAGTTTCCCCATCTGCAGATGTTTACTTTCATTTATAATCACTGTACATACACTGTAAAAAAAAAATATTAAGACCCCCCCCCAAAAAAAAACCAGTGCCTTGAGCAAAACTTTAAAGGAAACTGAAACTTATGAAGTTGCACTTATTTTACTTTCAGGTCACTAACTTTTAGCAATCATAAACAATGCACAAAATGTTTTACATACAGTAAAAACTGTATGTCATAAATTTGCAATCAAAAATTAGCCAAAACCAACCTGAACATATCAATTTACATCCAAAATTTAGATTAGAAATGCAGGTTAAATCAGCAATAATGAAATATTTGAGATATAAAATGTAAGCCTCCAGCATCTGAATAGACACTGCCATGAAGTGGGCATATTCAGATGAACATGACCTACAGACTTTTTTTGAGTCAGTAAATACAGTGCAATGAAGAGATGCAAGGATATCAATGGTTACGTAAACGATACTGCTGCACCTACTCACTGAGGTGTTTGTGTGGCGTTTTCTGTTTTAAAAATGTCCCAAAACCAACATGGCACGCTTGGCTGTTGGGGGAAGAGTTCTGACCATCTGGCATATTTTTAGACACATACTTGTTTATAACTGAAAATGTACAAAAAAAAGAAAAGAAAAAAAGATAAACAAAAACTGAAAAGACCCATGAGCATCACCTTCCTGTGATGCTATTTTTTACAGGAATTCTTTACATAAAACCAACACAACACAGGGCAGATAAATGCAGACGGTATAGGATTGCTGGTCATGTTACAAACTTATATAAACACTGAACTGAGTCCATACTGCACTTCTATGCTATCCACCGCATAAAAGACCAAATTCATGTAGCTCAGGCTCTGCTCCTTCCCCCTCAGGGTAATCCTGGAATTGGGTCACCCTTGCGTTTGTTGTATATTATTGTCCTTAAACACAGCTAGGTTTCTCTGTCACACTCTTCACTCACATGACACTTTGTGATGCGTTCTCTCAATTTCTAATAACATAAATAAAAGCCCGAAGCCTGATGGGACAGTGGGAAATTCCAGCACTGCTGATGAGAAAATATGGTCAGTCCTGTGCCAAAGCACACACGAAGATGCTATTGTTGACATTTCATTCGCACTGCTCTGTTAAACGGCTGGCTGCAAAAACAAGTGATGCTGCTATACATTCTCTTCTGTGTTTGTAATTTTCCAACCAGACTGAGCTGACATGGAAAATTATGGAACAACAACAAGAACAACAGGGGGGATGTTAATGCTTTAACTGCACGATGCTTATTTTCACATCATAATAAGTCAAGACGTATGTTGAATGCCAGATGACAAACAATGCTTACATCATCACTGTTGTCAAACCAAATCTTAATAAAACCCTGAAGCATTCAGGACACTGTTCAAACACGATGAACATCCGCTCCGGATGCTTATTACGCCAGTGCGACTTGCACCATTTGGAAAATCTTCTCCATCTGCGAAGCTAAAGACCTTTATCTTTGTGATATTGTTGCTTCGCAGGTACAGGGGCTTAGAACTTTGTTTTAAATTAAAATCAAGAGGATAAAATGAGTAACTTGTACAACTGACAGGTTCAAAACTTGCGTAGAACTGTGTGTGCTGATAGTGCTGCACAACAGACTGTGCCTCGTCAACTGATAATAGCCAACAAGAAAGAGCGCTTACCTCATGCAAATTTAGCTCTTTGACTTTTTCCTTTTGAATGACCTAAAGGCACAGCAACAGAAAAAGAACCATTAGTCACAGGTTAACACTGTAGGACAATATAAACCAATTTCTGAGCCAAAACAATCCAACATTAGACAAAAACCAATCAGAATGAAGAGGACACATGAAATGATGTCCTGAAATATAGTTGTGGCTTTCCAGTAAATACATGCACAAGACATGTGTTTACACTATATGATGACATGTTTCAATGTTTTTGCATGCTGGTATTACACAGTATTCCATAATTTAAATTCATTTATGAATTCCACCTTTCTCTCTAGCTTTACAGGCTATTATCTGCTCACATCCTTAAGGTGAGCCTCTTCTTCCAGCTGAGATCCCCTTTAATTTAACTGCTCTTTACTTAATTTGGAGGTCTTGGGATTGCACACATGTTTGCCACAAACTTATAAATAGTTTTGAAATGAGATAACTCATGACTTTCAAAATACTTGCAGCTGCCTAAAGAGTCAGCAAAGGGACTTTTAAATGACGTCCACTGCAATGACGCTTTATTTCTGCTTTGCAGTTAGCTACATATGATTTCCTGTGTCTGAAGTGTGTGTGTGTGCGTGTTCTCTTACTTGTTTGTAAGCATATAGCTCTTTGTGGGCCTGGTGCCGTAACCTGGGGAGAAGTAAAGACAAAACACCTTTTTGATTAATAACTGACCTCTTTCCCTTGACTTTATAACACAGATAAACAATCCATATGTTCTGGGGAAAAAAAAAACTTCCTTTCCTTACCAATATTTGCCTAAAGACATCAGTCTACTTTAGTGTATCCGTGGGGATGCTTTAATTAAATGAAATTCTCTACTATACTGTAATAATTTAGCATGCATAATTAGTCTAGATTTTCAAAATTCTTTGCAAAGAGACAAACAAAGAGCAGTGCACAATCATCAGATATGTTTGAGTTGCACATGCTCCTCGTGAGTGCACGAGGTCTGTCTCTGGCGATCTTCACCCCACACACAGGGTAAGTAAAATATTTTTAAAGCAATGTGTTTTTAAATATTTTTCATAATGCAGTAGGTGCGAGCAGGGAAGAGAGTCTGGGGAGATGAAGGTATGCACTGGAGAGAAGAAGAATGAAAGCCAGCCACACATGTGTGTGAATGAGGGGGAGACAAGTGGAAAGGCAAACATGCAAGGTGCAGAGGCAGTGAAGGTAAATGAGTTCAAGTACCTGGGGTCAATCATTCAAAGCAAAAGACAGTACACAAGAGGGTAGAGACAAGCGTCAGGGATGATTTGTGACAGAAGGACGGCAGCAATAGAGAACAAGATGGTAGTGAGACCTGCTATGTTGTATGGTTTGGAGACCATGGCACTGACAAAAAGACAGGAGGCAGAGCTGAAGATGCCAACATTTCCACTGGAAATGATCAGGAGGGACAGGATTAAAAATGAGTACATCAGAGGAACAGCTCAGGTTGAGCAGTTTGGAGCCAAAGTTAGAGAGGCAAGGCTGAGATTGTTTGGGCGTGATAATGCGATAGTGGCTATATTAGACAAAGGATGTTGAAGATGGAGCTGCCAGGCAGGAGGAAATGCACAAAAAGGTTCACAAACGGGCGATAGAGGACATGCAGAGGGTTGATGATCGCTGTGGCAACCCCTAAAGGAAGCAGCCGAAAGAAGATGATGATGAAGGAGAATGCAGTAGTAAGCAAATTACATATTTACAGATAGCCTTGGTCCCTTGTAAAAACAACCACTGAACATAAGGTTAAATATCAACTCACATCACCCAAAACACAATGGATCATACATTAAAAACATTACTGCAGATTGCTGAGCACTCTGCAAAAGGTTGCACAACAAGAGTACCAGTCGATACCCAAGTTACAAAATAACTCAGAACAGTGAGAGAACAGGAAAAACACTGGATAAGAGGTTCTAGGTACTGAGAGGGAGTTTAACAAATTAAAAAAATAGGGAAGGAAAAAAAGAGCAAGAGAGATAGAGATTAAAAAAAAATTCATAGGTTTGTAAGATTTACCTCCATTACAAGTAACCTTAACCTCTCGCAGCAGAGTGAGAGGGATCTGTAAAACAAGCAGCACAGTCTAGGAGAGAAACTGACATTTTGAAAGAGGTCAGCAGGTAAAGGTGCAGAGACTCCCAAGGGTGGGGGAGAAGATCATGGGGAGGGAGGATCATAGGTGACTAACTGGGTGCTCATTAGCCCACAAGTACAATAAAAGTGGGCAAACGTGGGAGAATGCTTAAATATGGAAACCAGTTGTCAAATAGTACCACACTATCAGAATTACTCTGCAGTCAGTGCCACCTACATAAAAATGTGTGTCATCTACCCGGTGCTATCATAAGCACGTAATGAATATTATAAACTGCAGTGATGACTAACTGGTAGACTCAAAGTTACTTGCTACATTTGTTCACATTCAACATGAGGAAACTTTAATGCTGTTCTCATGCATTTACCTTTCAAATGCTCCTTTCCCGACACCCAATACATGAGAGACTCTTTCAATCTTAGTGCAAACTGCACTCCATATTTCACACATGTGTGTGTATGGGATGGAGACTCACTGAGAGAGGTGGTCGAGTTTTTCTGTGAGAGTCTGCCTTCTGTCAAAATATGTGTGCATGTATGTCTCTGCTGGAATGTCACAAGTCAACTCTAACATGTAACTTCATCTTGCCCTTCTCACCACTGCCAATTATGCTTTACTGCACAGAAAGATTCAACCTTTTATGATGGTGTGAACCGCGTCTATAACCATCCATAAAATATTAAGGAAAAAATTTCTTAACATGCAGCAATCGTGCCATTTTTTTCCTGTTGTCTGACACCATTAGAAAATATTAATATTAATCACAATGGTGCATATACTCATGACTCATTTAGGGCCATTCCTTTGAGAAACTGCATCTTTAGAAGCCTTATATGGAGCCAAAATTGCTCTGTTGGACTTAGAGAGTAAACCTGGCAACGTCAACTTTTAGTATGGAATCATGGTACTGCATCAAAGTCATAGAGTGTCTCTTTACAGTAAGATGAGGAATTGTAAGGACACAAGAGTAGTTAATCTACTTACCATTTGCCCTGCAAGACAGGACATGACAAGACGGCGAGGGGAGAAATTTTTGGGCAACTGCTGCTTCTCGATGTTTTAGATAAAAAATGCTGGGCATTATTTCTGTTCAGTTTGCTGCTGCCAGGAGAAAAGCCCTGTTGCGACAGCAGCTAGGACAACTTGATTAGGCCAGTCGGCTTGTAAAGGAGGGAGCAAGGGAATGAAATCATATCCACACTAATACGTTTTAATTTTAAAAAGCAAAGCTGTATGTTTAAGGCTAGTGTCCACATCACCCCTTTTTAGAGTTCTGGAAATGCTGTTGAACCCCTCTTAGCCTACCCTTTTGCACATATATCAGATGTGTTCCCACTTCTGAGAAAGCAGTTAAGTTCAGTCAGAAGTGCCCAGTGAGAAGGCGGGACATCAACTGATCCACTGTGA
The DNA here is from genome assembly GCA_024447675.2 of Pterophyllum scalare. Taxonomy (NCBI): domain Eukaryota; kingdom Metazoa; phylum Chordata; class Actinopteri; order Cichliformes; family Cichlidae; genus Pterophyllum; species Pterophyllum scalare. Next base: position 12,605 of record JAMQGT020001605.1, on the reverse strand, counting down.
ATCCTCTGGACCTTTGCCTGTTCTATTCTCACATTCAGACATTATACACACTAGCAACATGGCAGATCACAGACAGCTTAAGTGTGACGGCTAGGGATGTCACTGCACTAGAATTTTAAACTTGAGACCAATGCCTAGGAAAATGCTCAATATCTTGATGCAGTTTTCAACACCAGGGGGATAATTTTACACAATTAAGGATCTGGGGCTTTAAGGGAAACATAACACTTTTGAGACACAAATAATTGTGTTATCCTGTTAAATTAACACTCTATATGAAGGCTATTGCAAATGAGTATCTGGATTGGTATTTGATTACAGATTTTTAAAAAAACAAACAAAAAAAACACACGGCCTACAGTACTTATGATACTTTAAAAATAAATAAATAAAAACAAGTACCATCGAATTTCAAAATTTTGGCATCTAAAGATACCGTAAGTATCAGTTCTGGTGGCATCCGTAGTTCATCTGCACATCCAGACACAGATTTGTAAACTGTAACACAGACACTTGTTTGCTGTCTGACTGGGACTCAGTCACCATTTAGTGTCCTCTAATTTGGCACGGCCTTATCACATGACCTATAAAAAGAACACATCAGCCTTGCCTAACAGTAAACATTTCAACACGGATTACGAATCATATCAACTTCATGTTACTTCTGTCTACATAAATGTTTATGCGATGTGCACATTTAGGCATTTTAGTAGGGCCAGAGATTACTGTTTAAAAACACTCATCTGGTTAGGGATTTTTTTTCTTTCTCAAACACTCTTTCAAAATTAAAACGTATTAGTGTAGATGTAGCTGGTAAGTAGCAACCTCTAACCTATAATAATTACACTAAAGACGCTGTGCTAACAAAAAAAAAAAGATGAATGTTATTAGTTACAAGCAACATGTTTAAACACCAGTGGAAGTTTAATGCATATCAAAAAGTTTACTATAGGAGGTTAAGTGGCAATTAAGCAAAAAAATTTAAAATTTTAAGTCAGAACTCGTTTCTTTGACGCCAAGTGCCATGATCATCACAATGTGTAAAAAGCCACCTTGGATCTCTGCCTAATATTACCAATTTTATATACTTTAAGGTAAATTGTTGTATCAGAGAAACTTTCTCCAAACTGTGCTGTTGAAACCTTTTTGCTTACTTGTGAAAGAACTATTAGCAAATACTTATTAACACACATTTCTCCAAAGAAAAAAAAAAAAAAAAAACGAAAAAAAAAGGAAGAAAAAGACAGCTGTTCTTTTTTTCTCCTTTTCCAAAGCCTCAGCTGAACGTGGCAGTGACAAGTGCCATACAGTATGTTGTTACAGGCTACATCTTTACAAGACATATCACTTAACCGCCTTGTTCAGATGCATGGCTCATTCAGGGTGCACATATGTCTGACCTTCACTATCGTTTTGCATTACTAGCAATAAAAGGTCTCATTAGCATTAAGTCGCTTTCAGTACTTGTTAACATCTCCTCATTATGCAAAAATATGGACAAAGTTAAAATGAAATAGTACAAGGGCAATTCTGAATGAATGGGAGACAAATAGACCTAAAGAATGTGTTATCATGTAGTCGCATAATGAGTATTAACATGCAGCTCGTAATTTTTAAGCCTGAAATAAGTACTGGTGCTGATGATTTGGTGGTCAAGAGGTACACTGTGTTCAAAGCGTCACAATGTTCTAAAATATGCTTCACACAACCGCTTCTGAACAAGGCTGTGTGAATTACAAATGCGCAAGCAAATTCCAAACCTGCTGTTGATGTACAGGAATGGGGTAACCATCGTCAAAATTTGTTGCTTAATTTGAACATGTAAATTAATTTATAAGGCAGGCAAATCTGAAAAACACTGAACCAGTGTATGTGAATGTGTTTTGGTTTCTTGTTTTTTTTGCCAGTACCACCACAAAAAGCTAAAAATGTGTTTCTTTAAAGAGATTGATAAATATTTGTGTCTTCCATCCTAGCTTTTCAGAGCATGCGTGTGGCACTAGCACCAGACTAATGATTTGTTGCCTGTATGACACTTTATGCCACAAACCCGCATGGCAAAGCAGCATCACACACTATAAAAATTCTAATCCAAAGCTTACCTTATTAAGTAGCAGCAGAAGAGCAGGCTGAGGATGAAGACAAAGATGGCTGTCCCAAACACCACAATGTAGATGTTAAGGGGAAGGTTCTGGAACCCTATATTTGGCATCCTGAAACTGTAGTGTGGGAAATCGGAGCTCATGGATAACCTGGACGGAAAGAGGCAAAATACATAAGTATTTGCTGGCAGTAATACACTGCACAGAAAAAATAAACCCTTGTACCAAGGACCTTGAACCTTGAGGCAGTTCTTTCACTCACAACTGTAGCCTGTTTACATATATATATATATTTTTTTTTTTAAATTCCCACTTGCCCTATGTTGTTCTTCCTTCAACCTTTGCTTACACAATGTTTATTCAGCACCCTATTCACAACACTAAAGTTTGGTGGCATTTGAGCAACCCAAGTCTACTGTGGGTACTGCATGCAGTCCTAGATCTTTGAGGCGTACAATCGCTCACACCTAAATCTTCATTGGTAAGAGTCAAAAATCGCCCTGTAATATTGAAAGATTTGACCATGTGCTCCGGTGTAGTAGCATACTTTGTAAGGTGATGTGCGATTGGCCATTCTGTGACATAGTTTAGCAGAAACCAAGCTACTGGTAAGGCTTCAGCACCAGACAATCACACACTGGCAATCACAATAATAGTTCATTTTAATTTAAAAAGGATCCTGCAGATAAGTAGGCAAAGTACAGGTGAGTAGTCAGCTTGTGCCTTTGTTCAGGAGACTGTTAAGTCCACCAAATGGTCTCAAAATGCCTCAGAAGATGTCCAAAATGCTTCAGCCCTGAGACCCCTGGCCTTCGCCTTGCACTAGGGAAAATTCACACACCTCACCTAAAGCTGGGGAGTGTTCATTTTCACACACGTGCCAAATACATAAATCCAGGACTGTGTGTGTGTTTGTGCTCCTCATATGACAGAACAAATAGCAAACACATTTTAAATGACAACAAAAGTGACATGGATTTAGCCAAATACAGAAATGCAATATAGACATAAACATATGATTTGAAATAAAGAGGAATTTATGTTGCATCCTCTTGTTTTTAAAACCTGTCACAGCATAAACTGAGCAGAAAGGTAATGCGTTAAAGATGCAACAGTGGCTTCAGTAACCTGCATTCATTGGCTACTGGTTGCCTTTGAGATTATCTTAGACGTGCTCCTTAAATATATAATACATTGTAACTTACGATTTTTTAACCTAGCTGAAGTGATATAAATTAAGACAATGATAGAAATACTAACTGGCTCACACCTGCTGAGGCTGCTGGTGTGCCTGCTCTGACGAGGGTTAAAAACGATATGGAAAGATATGGAGAAATATGCACATTGGCTTCTTTTTTTTTAATCTTCTCTCCTGCAATTTATGGTTGAGATAAAAATCCTCCTGCATGAAGGCAAACTTAAACCTCAGAATCTACCATGAAAATAAACCGGCAATGCAATGATGCAATGAGTAATAAAGGGCAGCTCAGAAAGCATACTCTGACATTATAGCATTTAGGTTCTCTTGGTACCAAACTACTAAACCTTTGTTTCTGCCTAAACAAGGCAAGAGAGCAGAGAAAATGGTTTATTTATGCATTTATATCATTTTAAAAGGGTTTAAACACATGTGTAGACAACCTTTGTTTTATGTTTTGTTCATCGTTTGTACTTCTAAAAAACTAATTCATCAAATCCAAGGAACACCAACTAGGATCTACTGGCCAAGTGCTCTTAATCAGTATAGTATCAAAAAGGACAAGGCCAGACATGTCTGAGCCTAGACACAGAAAATGAGGAGGGGGGGACAGGAATAACATTTGCTCCTTTTGGATCCATGTCGTATGCTCCTCCCACTTCCCTAAAGGCTTCATTCCTGTACACTTCCCGAGTGGAAAGTTTTGAAGGTTTTACTGAGGCCATTAACAATCCCCTGCTCACAAAACATTACATGTTTCTATTACATAACAGAGGTATCTTCATATGGTGAACACATCCTTAGCTGTATTTCCAGAAGCTTCTATATAACATTACTCCACCTGGTACTAGCAGTCATGAAAGACACCTCGATCCAGAGGCACAAGTCAGCCCTGCATATAAGGGGTTGGCACAGTGTCTCTTTCTAGCTTTACGCAAGAGCAATGTAAGGCACCTGGTTTATGATACTGGAGAAGAGGGTGTCAAGGGTAAAGGAACTTGATGTTCTCCTTCTAGCAAATGTTTCAGTGCCTCAGCATCACTGTCAGCTTAGCATTAGACTGCAAAGCTACAAGGACCAAGTTTTATCCCAGAAATATAAGAGCCCTGATTGTTTTTTTTCCACAAAAGCAAGCCAAAGGGTGCCACAACACCCCCCCCCAAAGGCTATTTAAAATATCCTAAACTGAGGCATTCTGGAGGACGTTTAAATGATTACCCATGGGGCATCCAAAGTGTAAAGCTAAATATTGATAATTCATGAACTTGGAGAGCTTGAAGTGCTTGAACAGCACAAAACATTTTAGCCAGTGATTTTACCAACTAACTGAACCTGGGTAGCCTCACTTGTGTCAAACTCAAGCCCTTAGCTCTCTGTCATATTTACAAACACAGTCCAGACAACCATGCGATAAACATGTGTCTGTGCTGCATGCCCTTGAAACAATCTGAGAAACACCTCCAGAAAAACTTGAAAATAAAACACACATTTTATTCTTTTCAATAGATTTGTCCTCTTTTGCACTTGTACATCAATTCATATACTTAAATAATTTCATAAAGTCATTACATGCTAAACAGAGTGAACATGTCTAACTTGGTAGCTTAAACTACAAGTTATTTCAGCCCAACTACCTGTTATCCAATTTTTTATTAAATAGGTGTCAAACTGAACTGCGAGAACTGCATCACTGGATCTTATTTTTTAAATGCCGAACAAGGAAACACGCATATACATACATACCCTATTGGTGGTTTCAAGCTGAAGAGCAGAAAAGTCTGTAAGGATCTGTAACACAGGCCTTTAAAAAGTGCCATGCCCTGTCCTTGAGAGCCTTTTCAGTGAGTTCCTACTGTTGATTTGTTTGGATCATATCTGTGCCCTATTCATCAAGGCTCCCTGCCAGACTCGAGCCCCCCTCTGCTCACTGACACCTTCTGGTTTCTCTGTCTTAACTACAGCGGGGCCAATACCGGATTTGGGGGCCAATGCCGAGTAGCAAACTGTAGTAGAGTTTGCAAGTTGGAAACAAGGCTCCACTCCAAACCACCCTCTGCTCAGATGTGACACATGCTGTGCTATTGGTGAGACTAAACAATGGAGCCAAAGTGAACAAACAACATAAGACACAAGACATAAGACACCATTTCTAAACTACCAAAAGCACCTTTATCTGCATTAAGATCTGAGGGGGAGAAGTTTCCACATGATTCAGACCACAAAACAAAGAGAGTAATACTGATATATCTGTGACAGGTTAATATTGGTTAATATTATCCAACACAGCCACAACATCCTACCCGTGCTCATCTTAACACAGAAATGTGCTCTAAAAACACCTCTGGAGAAATCTTAGTCCAACACACAGACAAATCTGTACTTCACAGAGAATTAAGACAGAGGTCTCCAAGCACTAGCTGGAAATGTGGAACTTTTATAATTTTCCAGGATTAGCTTTTTAAATAAAACTTATACCCTACAGTTTCGCAAACTAGTGTTCAATTGTGTCCCAATAAAAATAAAATCATCTCATATATAGAAATATTGCATGTTAACATAATGCTACTCTTTATGAATGAAGTGAAATACAATAATAATTCCATTGCCGTTAAAGTAAACCAAAGAACAAAGTGCCTTTTTTTTTATATACATACATACATACATACAGCACCAGTCAAACGTTTGTGACACAAGTGTGTCCAAAATTTTGACTGGTGCTGTATATGTCATGACAATCGAAAGGTGACTCAAGTGCTGAAATCTAACTCGGTCTCTGTGAAACCCAGCACAGATAAGAATCTGCCTTTACAGTTTTATGGCCTTCTATAGGAAAGACATGTAGGTCAGGGTTCTGGTAACTGGGATGTGTAAGTATGTCATTGCAGGCATGTTGATCAGTCCTGTCAATGCAATTAGACTGAAGTCTTTTGCCCTAATCCATGAAGCTGTCTTTCACTCTGTGCAACACCCCTTCAGTATCAAGATTCGCTGACCGACAGGATCACGAGTACATCAAGACCTTGAAATCTAACCCCTTTGCAGTCAACAACTTGCATCCTCGCCCCCAAAATTCTGAGGTATCACGTTGTCAAACACAGGACACGATTAGAAAAGGAGCCAGTGTGAACTACTAAGCAGCCACTGCAAACTGATGTTGGGGACTGAGCAATATAAAAGCATTCTTCTTGCACTAAATGCATCTGCTCTCCTCATTCCTCCCTTTCGTTTTCCATCTGCCTGTCTCACTCAGACATTTTTTATAGCCTCACCCTATTACATAACCAGCAACAAGGCTATCCACATCAGATGCATGGGAAATAAGCATGAGCGGTCAAATCACTCTTCACATTCATTGTGCATGGCTTCGCAGGACTTTTTTTTTTCTATCAATTTTTGTCATGAGTAAAATAGAAACCAAGTATGTGCAAAGAACAAATGAAGGAAATGTGACTCATGGGTTGTTAAATCCTAAAGTCTCAGTTGATCCTGTTGCAAAACAGAAAATAAAACATTCTCATCTACATTACCCTATGTCTGACCGCAAAAACTTTGCTTATGTGTTCCACTAGCCTGACAGGGGCGTCTGTGGAATGAGATACTGTACTTTGAGCTCCTATATGCGGGTTCTGAAAATGCCTGGCTCTAATCCTACTGATAATAGCACATGATTGCACTGAGGTTCTTTCAAGACGTTGCATGTTCCATGGGACCGGCCACAGTTCTTCAGCTGGACTTCACATCTTGGGAGGGAAACATGCAGGAAGAAACAACAGGAGCAATGTAGTAGGTCACAAAATGTTCACAACTAAGCACGAAGCAAATACTGCCTGCATACTTAAGACTAAGATTATTCAACAATCAAATTGTGCTTTAAAAGTTGCTGAAATGTCCAGTACTTTGCACCGTGTTAACAATGAACACAGACAAGCTTTTTTAGGTGTGGCACAAACAGCAGAATGCACATTGTGCATCGTTATGGTCAAGTGGTTTATTTTAACACAGCTGACATTGTCTGCATGGAACTACTGCAGAACGGAGCTCGTTTGTGCAGCTGTCATTAGGGTTTCATTTGGGATGGGGAAGGGGATTTATTCCCCCCATGATTTTGGCAAGGAGGGGCATATGCCACCCATAATTTTTTTCTATGCTGGAAACCCTGGCTGTCACTGATGGACAAGGGGGTCCATCGACCAGTGACGGGTCATGTCATAGCATTTCAGATTACAATGCCCAAAGGAAACAAAGGACACATTTTGCCTGCCGTATTGTGAGATAACAACAACAGAATGGCCCACACATTATTTGTGCATATCTGCAGAATCTGTTGGTTACACAGGGTACAGAACAACCTGACAGTCAGCAGCAGACTAAAAATTACAACTATGTAAGAGATAGAAAAAGGAACCATTACAGTTACTGTCAAGGCCTTTCAAATCAGTTAGCAATATGATAAAGTTTTTAAAGTTTTTTGTTGTTTTATTTATAACTATGAAGACATTTGGTAATACAGACACTAAATTTCTAAAGAGAACAATGATAAAGTCAGACTTCACAGGCAGAACATCTCCTTGACCAGAGAAAACTGAAAAAATTCACTAAAAGATTTCCACAGTTGTATAAGTGAAGATAAATCAAACACACGCTGCTGGCATTACCAAGAAGTTTGGAATCAATTTTCTACAAGTCATCATAAGACACGCTATATAAATGAAAGGAAAAAAAACTTCCGATAATTGTGTACACTCTACAGTCCTCAGGCAGCTCTTAATACATGTTTATGTTCCTTGCTTCCTATTTGTGGGAATTCTGAAGCAAAGACGACGCCTCAGGCTGAACTTTTTACATCTCTGCTGGTTTGGCAGTTTCAAATATTAAGCAACTTCTTAACTTTTATTTTTAAACTGACTGCACTCCATAAAAGCCAGTAAATGATGACTCATCTGTGCAACAAACTGAAAGCAAAACAATGACGTGCAGTTGTTTTTACACCACAAAAACATTCACATCTAGTTCAGCTTGAAATGTTAGCCTGACAGAAAAATCCATATGTATATTGTACCCACTGAAATAAACAAGACAGCTTGTAACAAGTTGACCAGCTTATAATGAATTTCAAAATCATTATTCACCACACATCCTGATCAATTTTGTGTAACTTATTCATGATACAATGAGCCATCAGTGACCTTTAATCAACCACAAAAAACACACCCCACCTCCACCACCCACAATCCTTCTTTAGATTAGATTCAATTTATTGTCATTGCAGATGTCACAAGTGCAAAGCACTGAACATCTGATCAATAGAAGATGAACCTTTTAAATGACTACCAGTTTTTGTCACGTAACATAGCCAGTGAGTTATGCAGTCACTGGGTTTCAACTAAGGAAAAAGTAGTCAAAAGCTTAACCAAAGCATGCTAATGTACCCTCTTCAAAAATGTACACTTTTTTCTTTTTAAGTTTTATCATCCTATTAAATACAAAACTGTTCTTGAAATAACTGCCTAATGTTGTAAAGTTTCTTATCAGCCCACAACATCATATTCACAAGATGCTGTATGAAGAGAAGTGGAAATTTCCACTAGCAGTCGTGGCCGGCCATGAGATTTGCACATCTGAAACTTAATATGCCAAAGGGCAGCAACAAACACCAGGGCCTCAGAGGCAGAGTGGGGGGCTCTTTAAAATGTGCTGGCAGTGAAAAGTGAAATGTCTGCACTTACATGGCACTTTACTTGCATATCACATTTTCAGATATCTGCATCTAAACATAACTGAGCCGCTCTCAGTGAGAAAGAAAGCTTTGAAATACCTTTTTAAAAAGAAAAAAAGAAACTAAAAAAAAAACTAAGTCAACACAAAGATGGATTATGTTTTTTTTAATGCAGGGGAATAAAGACATGCTGATGGCTGTGCACTGTGTCCCACTACTGACTTTTGGCCAACAGTGCCCAGAAATACACATTACGGAAGCTTGTTTTTTCCAAAGTTGGGCCAAGTCTACAATAAGTAGGTCATTGTACTGTAGCTATAAATCTAGTCATGGAGATGTGTGAGATCTAGGACTGTCAACAAGATCGAGCTCACATCAGCTGATGACAGAATTACCACCTAACACAACATGCACACTTACAGCTCTGGAAAAAATTAATATACCACTGCAAAATTATGTTTCTCTGATTTTATTAATTTATAGGTATGTGTTTGAGTAAAATGAACATTTTTTTTTAATTCTATAAACTACTGACAGATTCCATCATTTAGGCTATTCAATTACAGAAAACAACAAATGGTTAAAATGACAAATATGCAGTGTTTTCAGGCATCATTTTTAAACAACACAATACTAATGTTTCAACTTAAAAAGAATTTAAAAATCTATATTAATGGAAGAACGCTGATTTCCAATAACACTTTTCATGCATCTTTCCCATTGTTGCTTAGTAACTTTGTGCCACTCCTTGTGCAAAAATTCAAGCAGCTCAGCTATGTTTGATGGTTTGTGGCCATCCATCTTCCTCTTGATCACATTCCAGAGGTCTTCACTGGGATTCAGGCCTAGAGATTGGGCTGGCCATGACAGGGTCTTGATCTGGTGGTCCTTACTCCATACCTTGATTGACCCAGCTGTGTGGAAACAAATCCCTAGAGTTCGGGGACATTGTCAGAGCAGAAGGAAGCAAGTTTTCTTTGAGAATAACCTTGTATGTGGCTTGATTCATATGTCTTTTCGCAAAGATGAATCTGCATGATTCCAGCCTTGCTGAAGCACCCCCAGATCATCGCCGATCCTCCACCAAAGTGGCTGCAAGACACTGCAGCTTGTAGACCATTAGACGACCAGGTGTTGGGCATAGTTGGAAATTGGACTCATCAGAGAAGATGATCTTACTCCAGCCCTCTATGGTCCAATCCGTATTGCCTTTTGAAAAACCTCAGCCTGGCTCTTCTTTGCTTCTCATTGATGAAGGGTTCTTAAATTTTTCCAGAGCTGTATATATTCAAAATCAGTGCATATAACGAGTAGTACTTGTCATTACAACGTTTCCCTCTTAAGTGTTCACTGTAAAGCTACTTTTCTAGTGCATGAAATGTTAAGTATCCAACGTCGTCGCTAAAAGAGAAGTCACTGCTCATTTGATGATTAGTCATTCAATATATACTGACTTGACAGCAAGCACCAAAGCACATAAGCTTTTTTTAAACATCAGATTTTTTTTTTTTTTTTAGCTTTTGAGGTATTTCTGCATAGTGCAGACGCTACTTTGTTTAGAAGAACATAAACTTCCATATTTTATTAGAAACACCTGTGTTTACTCACTACTCCAAAGCTGCTGTGTTGAGGAAGTTCTAAATGGCTGGGAAACAAAAGAGGTTTAATCATTGGGTGCTTCTCAAACTTGTTTCTGACACCATTCTCTCCCATCATTCAGGTCATGGACCACTGCAGGAAAACACAATGAAATTCACTCTTTTACCATTGCTACGAGGGTTTACCTTGATGTTATTTCCTCCCACAGTGTTTTACATTTAGTGTTAAATTGTTATTTTGTACTCAGTTTGGTCTTGATACTGCTGCTTCTAAATGCGGAAATCTGCTGCCTACTTAATACTCAGAGTATGTTTCTTTGGGCTACATTCATTAAAGACTAATATGGTACAGTGGTATGCAAAAGTTTGGGCACCCCTGATAATTTTCATGATTTTCCTTTATAAATCATTGGTTGCTCGGATCAGCAATTTCAGTTAAATATATCATGTAGCCGACGAACACAGTCATATTTGAAAAGTGAAATGAAGTTTATAGGATTTACAGAAAGTGTGCAATAATTATTTAAACAAAATTAGGCAGGTGCATAAGTTTGGGCACCCCAACAGAAAAATCACATCAATATTGAGTAGATCCTCCTTTTGCAGAAACAACAGCCTCTAAATGCTTCCTATAGCTTCCAATGAGAGTCTGGATTCTGGTTGAAGGTATTTTGGACCATTCTTCTTTACAAAACATCTCCAGTTCAGTCAGGTTTGATGGTTTCCAAGCATGGACAGCCCGCTTTAAATCACACCACAGATTTTCAATAATATTCAGGTCTGGGGACTGAGATGGCCGTTCCAGAACGTTGTACTTGTTCCTCTGCATGAATGCCTTAGTAGATTTTGAGCAGTGTTTAGGGTCGTTGTCTTGTTGAAGTATCCAGCCCCGGCGCAACTTCAGACTTTGTCACTGATTCTTGAACATTGTTCTCAAGAATCTGCTGATATTGACTGGAATCCATGTGACCCTCAACTTTAACAAGATTCCCAGTACCTGCACTGGCCACACAGCCCCACAGCATGATGGAACCACCACCAAATTTTACTGTGGGTAGCAAGTGTTTGTCTTGGAATGCTGTGTTCTTTTTCCGCCATGCATACCGCCCCTTGTTATGTCCAAATAACTCAATTTTAGTTTCATCAGTCCACAGCACCTTATTCCAAAATGAAGCTGGCTTGTCCAAATGTGCTTTAGCATACCTCAAGCAACTCTGTTTGTGGCGTGTGCGCAGAAAAGGCTTCTTCTGCATTACTCTCCCATACAGCCTCTCCTTGTGCAAAGTGCGCTGAATAGTTGAACGATGCACAGTGACACCATCGTGCAGCAAGATGATGTTGTAGGTCTTTGGAGCTGCTCTGTGGGTTGACTATGACTGTTCTCACCATCCTTCGCCTCTGCCTATCTGAGATTTTTCTTGGCCTGCCACTTCGGGCCTTAACTAGAACTGTGCCTGTGGTCTTCCATTTCCTCACTATGTTCCTCACAGTGGAAACTGACAGCTGAAATCTCTGAGATCGCTTTTTGGATCCTTCCCCTAAACCATGATGTTGAACAATCTTTGTTTTCAGGTCATTTGAGAGTTGTTTTGAGGCTCCCATGTTGCCACTCTTCAGAGAAGATGCAAAGAGGAGAAACACTTGCAACTGGCCACCTTAACCCTTTCTCATAATTGGATTCACCTGTGTATGTAGGTCAAGGGTCAATGAGCTTACAAAACAAATTTTGTGTTCCAATAATTAGTGCTAAAGGTATTCAAATCAATAAAACGACAAGGGTGCCCAAACTTATGCACCTGCCTAATTTTGTTTAAATAATTATTGCACACTTTCTGTAAATCCTATAAACTTCATTTCACTTCTCAAATATCACTGTGTTCGTCTGCTATATGATATATTTAACTGAAATTGCTGATCCGAACAACCAATGATTTATAAAGGAAAATCATGAAAATTATCAGGGATGTCCAAACTTTTGCATACCACTGTAT
>JAMQGT020001603.1:0-93413 GCA_024447675.2 Pterophyllum scalare | reverse complement strand
AAACAAGTACCTGAAATGAACCAGTAGACTGACATAACACAACCATGCCACATTGTGATCCTAAATTGCCCATAGGTGTGAATGTGAGTGTGAATGGTTGTCTGTTTCTCTGTGTTAGCCCTACGACAGGCTGTGGGATAGGCTCCAGCCTATTCCTTGATTCTGGATAAGAATAAGTAATTCACACATTGTAAAAATATGACCCCCCCCCCACACACACACACACCCTCACCCCCGGAGCCTATCCAAGAATGAACAATTCAAACACAGTTTTAAAAAAAGTATCAATAAGAACAAATTATTTAATTTGCACATCACGGTACACAACATAAAAATGTATATATAGTGTAAAAATATAAAATTCTACCTGTTTTTTTTTTTACACAAGGGCATGTTATTGCAGCTAAGTACGCGCATGGTACAGTGCAGAAACATAATAATTTACATAGTGCATTTTTAGGGCTCAGAGGATGAGATGGATGAAAAACCCATCTTCAACCTTTCAGTCTCAGCCCTCAGGCACCGGTAGCACCGGCCTGATGGGAGCAGGGAGAAGACAAAGTGTCCATTCCAGCTAAGCAAACCAGCCTTTTAAGGGCCAGGAAGTCCTGTTTGGTACAGCTTCCCATCCAGGTGGTGATGTCCCCATGCAAGATGTTCTCGATGGTGCAGGTGTAAAAGTTCCTCAGCATCTTGAGTGGGAGCTTGAAGTCTCTCAACTGCTTGAAGAGGTAGAGATACTGTCTTTCCCTCTTCACAGTGATGTTAATGGGAAAATGTAATAACGGAATTCAACAAGTTATAAGCAGATGCTACACAAGCCATCATGGCTGATTTACAACCCAGAGAAAGTGCAAAGCCAGTATAAATGTAGAACTCAGTGAGTGGATCTAATCAGCATCATCAGTTTAAATATATATGAGCGTTCCTCTAGGTGACAACAGCCATCCCTCAAATCTGGCAAGGTGGATGCAACTGGTAAGGTGGGATCCTCCTCTCTCAAAATTACACTGTAAATGTTGCATAAACTATCTATTTTTGGCTATTTCATGCTGTTGGTGCACAGTGGCTGTGGTGCACATGGTCAGTTAGGTTACATCAAGTGTAGCAGAGATAGGTTTTAATATAAGCTGATGATGCTTAGATTCATTCACTGAATTCAACCTTTAAATCAACTGTATACTGTCCAGTATAAAGACAGTATAAACCAGCATCCACCCATGCCTATGACTATTGACACGACCAGAATGAAGTCCTTCAAGTGGTTGTGTCTGTTCACTGAAAGAAAGACAAAAAATAACGGGATTACATTTTTAGTAAGATAAGAAACCAAGTCATTAAGTAGACCTACAGAGCAGGAGACGCATTTCACTGTGCAACATGTATTATAAGATAAAGTCCTTTAAAAACATGCTAACTTTACAAGGGTGTGGTGTGAAGCTTGAACGTAGCGTATTCATACAGCACCTGTTGTGGACTGACACAAATAGACTCGCCAGCACAAGTTCAGTTTGCAGCACAAAAGACCACACTGAAGAAAGCTTAACACAACCCACTTCAGTCAGGTAACTGATGCTAATAACTGTGCACTGAAAACCAAACAAGGGCAACTGTAACATTCTGGTACACACGGGGAGCTGTGAATCAAATCTTAGCTCCAACTATGAGTATTCTTTAATGTTATCATTGTTAGGGCTTTACAGCTTTTCAAAGTCATAACAGCTCAGAGCCACCTATCCTGATCCCTTTAACTATACTAATAGAAAGGTCCTTTTGAAATTAAACCCAAGCCAGCAATTGAAGTTGACTTCTCACTCGATGAGTCAAAGAAACGCCATGCATGCGGCAGCTGCCACAGTGCCTCAAAGTCTTGCGAGTTACACAATGAGGCAAGTGTTTTTCTTGCAAAATCTGCGTAGGAGTGTACAGGAAAGAGCAGTTTACTTCCTGGAGTGAGACAAAGGGAAGTAAAATGAGAATATCAGTGCTGAGCCACTCAAACCAGCTCGCCTTTGTTCCATCACACTAACAACCCAGAACTATGAAAGATCTGCTTCTACAACACAAGCTGTAAACCACAGCTCGTGTCTCTTATTAATTCACCATAATAAGAATAACAGAACTGCACTTTGCATACAGCACATCTGATTTGCTGGAATCCATATTTTTTTACTCACAGACTTGCACGGAGCACTGGAGGGAAGAACCTAATTTTTTTGAAATGCAGGCCAACACTGGACAATCCAGCTGTTCCGGGCTACAAATATTTACCCCACCTCTCAGAAGAAGGTGCATAAACTGCAAGTTGTGGGCACTTGTGATCCATTCATCGATGTTGCTAGCAGTTGGGAACAGAGCAGCTAGTCTTGAGTGAGAGCCTTGTATTTCACTCCAGGTGGCCGTTCTGCCAATGATGTGACGCTGAGTGAAAACTATAAATATGCAGATCTTTACCTCTCAAATTACCAGGAACACAACAACCCAAAATGAGTCACGGTTACTGAAATGCGTGCGTGCATAATGTGTCTTGGTTGTGTACAGATGCTAAAACAAGGCATTATCTCAGAGAACGTAATTTCCTGATGCTGCTCTTCAGCTGGGCTATTTTTTTTAGGCAATTTCCTTTTACACACAGTGAACAAAACATTCAAGCTCTTTCAGGAATACCGCCAAGAGAGCATCAAGTGACAAGCAATTAGCCACAGAACTGGATACAACAGGACGCAAACGACCTTGGGTTAATTATTACACAACTGCTGGGCAGATTAGGTGCAAACTTTTGTGAAATGTGTCTTAAAATGCTGCTACGCTTCACAGTCGGTCACTCCGGCTGTTAGTTGGACCCCCTGGATTTGAGAGCTTGTCAGAGCCAGACAGTCCTTGCTAATGTCTTCCTGCGGGTGACTCTTATAAAACACATTCACAGTGACACATGCCAGACACAGGCCACTAAACACTCTCATCCCTGCCCCGTTCCCCCTGATTTCATTTACTGTTTTACATTTTCTTTTCTTGGCATCTCATAAGCACTCATTTCCTAAATACACACCTTTCTACTTCACTTAGAAATTCCTGAGAAAATATTTGCCAATATCAACACAGAACACACAAAAGAAAAAGAGGGAAAAAAAAATCTCAAGAGCTGACAGGAGATATGACATCTAAGGCACAGCATATCTATTGTGATGTTATAACCCTCTAAGGAGCCAAAAAAAATTGAGAAACCCCTAAAAGATTACAATCTGTAAATGCAGAATTGGAGCAGAGATAGTGGAGACGCAGAGGAAGAGGATGAGTGGTGTGTTTATTTGCCTCTGTACGCAGAGTGATGCGTCAGGAATACAGAGCAGTGCAGTCTAAAGCTCGGCTAACTTCCTCAGTCCCTGAAATTGATACAAGTGGTAACGGATTTCCTAAGCTTAACTGATAGCACTGTGTTGAATCCCCATAGAGCCAACGCTGTTGTGGGTGACATTGTTGTTTATACTTGTGCGCTGTTATGCCTGCATTTTTCTGCCATGAGCCACGAGTGAAACTCAGCTGTTCATGTTGAACTCGGAGTTAATAAATCTTGAACAACAGTTACTTTCAACGAAATGCACAATGGGCTGAGTTTATACACAGATTATCAGAGCTATGAAAAAAAAAAAAGAAGAAGAAGAAAATGGGTCAACTGGCAAATGATAAGTTATTGCTTCACTGTAATGAGGAAGCTAGACATAATTATAGCCGGTTACATTTTCTTTCACAGAGGTATAACCTTTCTGCTAATTAATACACCACATTTTACAACCGAGCAGGTCCGTGCTGCTGTGACTTGTAGCATTTCTGGGATGATGCTATGGCACAGCTACGGGGCAGATTTAGTGCAGTACTATCAATTAAGCATTATATAGACCTGGCTCAAACAAATAAAGATGTTACAGTTTAAAAAACCTGAGTGACTCTAGCCACAACAGGGACAAAGAGTTTGATGAAAAATGAGAGCAGCAGACCAAAGTGGGCAGGATGTTGGACTGGTTCTTAAATAGCACTTTTCTACTCTATATAAGCACTCATTTACCATAAATATTTCTCCCCTTCTTTTACCCACTGTCATGGTGAATCTTAATTTCAGAGCTATATGAACACTGATGTGCATCTAGATCAGTATCTTAATGAAACAGTGGTGAAGGAAAATTATATGACTGTTTCAAGAATTTTAGTCTGAACAGAAACAAAGCCCATGTCTCATAAGGCTTCTAGATTATTTGCAACAAATGATTCAACAAAGGGTCTAAATCTGACTCGCAAAAAAAATAAAATAAAGTTACGTACTCAGGGGTGCTCCAAAGAGTACAGTGTCCAAAGCTTTGAGCTGCAACTTTTGCACATGGCTGCGATCCAAAATCTTCAGAATAGAGAGTGTCAGCGTGGTGTTCTTTACGGCAAGCCTGAAAGAGAACAGACACACATTCATTAGGCAGAAAGAAGGGGGGGAAAAACCCCAACAAAACAAAGGTTGTAATGCACTCTCTTGACAAGTCCAAAGTGCTGTTACGGTAAAGCCAGTGAACAAGTGTGTGAAGTTTGTCGGGTCTAGCTTGAACAGTATGCATCTGTGGTGTGAATGTGAACATCCTGGGTCATGTCATATTCTCAAGTTATGGCCAACGTTAAAGTTTCTGTGGGACAGGCGCCACCGACACCAAGGCTGCGACAACAGCTCGACTATTTCTTCAAAACAGCTGAACTAAAAATGTCCCCACAGTGATATATGAACCAAAATTGATTTGTTACAGCTTACAATGATGTGTATGATTCACAGCTCTAGGTCAGTTTCAAAAAAAAAAAAAAAAAAAAAAGAAATGACAATGAAGTCACACCTGGGCATGGCACTCCCATTGAAACTCATCTTGCGAAATGCATCCACATATTGGGGGAGCTCCACATAACTGATGAGCCATTCCACCACCTCTTCCACTGTCCAGTTATACACTGAGGGCAAAGACACAAAGCAAAACATACATTACACTTACAATTCTCATTCTTTATTTAGAGCTCCATTAGTTAGCCCACAAATGTAAACACTACAAAACATCAAACTACAGATATTTGACCAATGAACTACAATGAACGTGAAATATTTCCTTCAACTTGTACAACAAACGATCACACAAACAATTAAAAAATATTACAAATACATCCAACTAGTAGCTCAGCTAGTGCTGAGTGTGAAAGTGAGGCTGTCGGTTTATTGGTCGATCTCTGTTCCCATCATCACCTAAGATCATGATTTCTTAGTAGCAGAGGTGTAACGGTTAACAGATAACACATAAATCATCATTTGATCCTGATGTAATTATTTCATATATGCAAAGTCTGCAACTGCAGACTGCTGAACCAAACCGTGTAATTCTGTACCGTTACACCCCTACTGAGTAATGACTAAAGAACGAAGAGGCAGAAATGAACTTCCTCCAAAGGCTGGGTGGGCTCAGCCTGAGAGACAGGGTGAGGAGCTCAGCCATTCAGGAGGGGCTTGGAATAGAACTGCTACTCCTCCGCACTGAAAGAAGCCAGTTGAGGTGGTTTGGGCATCTGATCAGGATGCCTTCCCAGACACCCAGTGAGGTGTTGCAGGCACGTCCCACTGGGAAGCAGTTCTGGAACAGACCCAGGACCCTGGAGGAATCACATCTCTCGGCTGGCTTGGAGTGGCTTGAAAATGCCTTGGTGCCAGGGAAAGGGAGGTCGGAGCATCTCTGCTTAGACTGCTGCCCCGTGACCTGGACCCAGATGTGGCAGTGGCAGAAGATGGATGGGTGGACGGACGGACATTCAGCTCATAAATGTTATCAGTTATAACACAGTATTTAAGCAACATCACAACTTTAATGAGTCTTCAAAGATAATAATCAAGTGTAATTCAACAGGATTTCCTTTCTAAAACTTGCTGCCTTTAATGTACATTGCCCAATAAAAGCATTTCTGGTATCATAACAGTGTCTTCATTAGCATATGTTAACTGTGAATACAAGTATGGAGGCCTTCTCAAAGCATAAATGTTAACTATATATAAAGACTAAATTATATCCCAGCTTGTCCTCCAACCTTATCCATGACCGTGTGGCATGGATTGGGTTCTCACTGGTTCTTATTCATCTTATAGTGGTGGAGTTCATTATATAAAATTAATTATACTGCATATAGAGCACTGAGGAAAAAGCTGTAGTGTGTTTTACTGTCTTGCTCCCTTCCAACACAACTCTTAAGAGAAACTCTGACTTTAATCTTTCACTGTGTTTGAGGATGTTCAAGTATTCCTGTTTGTCAGAGATATTGTTTTATGAAACAACAGGATGATTCTTCTCATCCTCAGCCCCTTCTCATGTGGTGTTCCCCTGTTTTATTCCTTATCTAAGTGCTTTAGTTGGGTCATCCACAAATACAGTGTTAGTTTCCACCTTTATGCAGATTATGCACAAGATTCAATGAACCATGTGGACAGCTGTAGCTTCCTAGCCACTAATGTAGCAGAACAGTTAACCTAAGCAATCAGGAAAGAGAAGTAAACTTTTTTTTTAATTGGGGGCAGCAGTTGATCAAATGACCTCATCTAAAACAGCAAGTTCTTCGCTTGCTTAACAACTACAACATAACAAGCTGACAAGAATAATTGGGGAGGGCAAATCTGCACCTGGCAGATATTCAAAACTGTGGGTTGACTGAGTTAATGTATTGCTCTCGTGTACAAAATCACTGTTTCCTGGCTCAAAACCTCTAGAGCATTGTCAAGAAACTGCAATGCAGAGTAATTCAGTACTATGAACAAACCTGTGATAAAAGCAGTCAGAGGAAAGGGTGAGAAAAGACGAGTGCACAGGTCATGAGAGTGCTCTCATGAGTATATGTGAGTATGGTTGGACACACAGTGAGAAGGAAGTGTGACTGTGAATTTTGTGCTGACAGATTCAAGAATCTCTACTCTGGAACACTCTGGCAGAACGGCGCACTTTGCTAGGCATGCAATCTTATCAACTACTTTGCTCCTTTGTTAAGTGAGTGAAAGGGTCAAGCATGGATACGCTGTAACACACATTTTCAGTCAGAGGGAAACACATAAACCTTTATTTACAGGCTCATAAAAGCTCTGCCATCCTCTCCAACTGGCAATCAAAGTCACTAGCAGTGCTTCATTAAATATGAAAGTCACCGGTGCAATATCAAATATTAAGTATTGGTTTAAAGGTATCAAATGTGGAACACAGTGTGCAGAACAAGGTTAAAAGTCTACAACTCAAATGCAAATACAGAAACAGATGTGAAAGAAAGACCCTGTTTTGCAACAAAACGGTACCTTCAGAGCCCTTCCATGAGTTCCACAAGTCCTCCACACTGATGAACTGGTCGTCCCCGTGGAAGCTGTTATGCTTAGCCTTGGGGTCATGGTAGTTTAGATCTTCTCTCAGGAACTACAGCATGACAAGGACATTTGTAAAGATTACAAAAAAAAAAGAAAAACCTTTTACAAGACTCAAATGACACAATAGTTACACATTTTTGTTTTAAAACTGCATTTCCACCACTGTAACTGACACAGGCTCTGCATACAAAACTTTGGTTAGCTTAATCTGACCAATGTACATCGTTAAGTCCTCAAAGTTGGCTCTGAAAGGTGGTGCCTCTGTAGACCACACTTCATCCAACACATCCTGTAGATGCTTGGTGTGGTGTTGATTTGGAGGAAAAATAAACCCCCTTGCAATCTGTGCCACGTCCCCAAACCATCGCTGAACAATTTCTGTAGCTGAAAGGGCCGAGTGCCATCAAGACATTGTACCTGATGTTGCTGTGTTGATATTATTCCTGCAACGTATTAATACTGCAATAGGGCAATTACTGCAACTGAAGCATCACCGTGTTATTACATCACAGGTTTGCAACTTGGAGAAAATATGAAAGCGTGGCTCACTGAGGGGAAAAGAGTAGAACCAACAAGCCCACATGAAGATGAGGCTGTGAGGAATGAAAGGATCAACTCTCAGTCAGAGTTTGTTTACATTCAGGCAGTAAAGCTACTTGGTTAAATTTAGAAAAAGATTATGGATATTGTGTACAAAACCTTAACCACATATTAAAAAAGCCTTTCAGGCAAACGTCTAATGTTGCAAAGCTATGACACTGCAAAACACGCTGCCTTCCAGTGATGACCCTGGGGCAACACTGAGTAACAACACAAACAGAGCGATATCACATTGTGCCCACAGTGAGGCCACATCTGTAAATGGTGTTTAGTGTTTGGATTAATAGGGAGCACTGTGACCCGACTCACTGCTGTGGTTATTAATGCATTAAATTAATTCAATTAAATGCAGCTCTTGTGGCTTATGCACTTCCTTCACTTGTGTAACATAAAACATAAAAACCTCATCTAAACATCATCTCAGATTTTCCACTCATTTAATTGTGTAGAACAGCACAGAAAGTCACTTGAGTTAATAATTACTGTACATGTAATGATCAAAACAGCTAAAAACTAATTAGCAACAACTTTTTAATATGCTTAACACTACATTAATCAAACTCTGACTGAAAGGGTAATTGTCCCCTGTTGGTCGTTGGAACCACATTGCTTATTGCCCACTGTATTGTAGGCTAACCCACTCACCAGGTTTTTAAAAATGAACCCTACATAACATCTAGCACTCCCACAAAAGCAGAGTCATGGGTGAAAGACGGTAATAAGTCATGATGCCTTTCTTTCTTGATAGATCTGTGTGGGAAGACTTCACTACAGTGCAGTAACATCGTCTCTGCTGTGGGTGAGATACTGCACTCCCGAACATATTCAATGGAAAATTAGCAGGGCCTGCATAATGCGACAGACTCACTAAGGTTACTGTTAAGAGACCAGATGCACACTTTGATCTTGCTCATAACTAAAGCAACTCCCCACTTTATTTAATCACTGTATGATTAATAGGAAAAAGAGAGCGTTGTCTTTAAGTAGTCCTCATCATTTTGAGGCTCCTATTTATTGGCTAAAAGCCACTACAGATATGAGTGCTCACTCTGCTTCTCTTATTATTTGCTTTAGGGGGGTTTTGTATGCCAAATGTCTCTTCCAAAAGCAGTGATCGTGCTACCTGCTTTGATCTGGCCTCAACCACATGCCACAGACTGAGCAGACCTGAACCAAGGCTCCAGAGGAGGCCTCCTCAAGGCCACCACTTGTAGTTTACAATAAAGCTCAGGATACAAACCAAAATGACAGCAGTGCCTTTAGGCAACAGTGATGTCTGAGAGGCAGCAGACCTGAGTTCTGATGAACACTACACTGCTATAAATGCACATATGTAATAATTGGGTTTTTTTCCCTGTGTTTTTCTTATGCTTCATAGTACTTAAGTAGCAGGTAAGTAGTAAAAAAAAAAAGTAGTAAAAATTATCGTACTGTGTTGTATTTCAAAAACACAAAAAGCAGATTGCAGAAACACAAACACCCTTCCTGACAAGATTTTAAAAAATTGCAGCATAACTCTACAAAACACATGCAAGCTACAACTGGATTTACTGTAAACTATAAATCACGCAATGCTAATGAGTTCTCATGCCACACCCTTACACGTGTTAAGTTTTAAGTCTGCATTTTGCACAGCTGTCAAGATATTGTACCCAAAATGGCCTTTTTGTCAACTCTGACAAAGAAACTCACAGGTGAAAAACATACCAGCCATGCTTCCAAAGCTGGTAAATACAGTAGGTTAATTATTTGACAAAAGAAAAAAAAGGGGGGGGTCAGCAAGAGCACTGGAGCGCAACAGGATGACTCTACCAGTTAGCAAGTCATTACAGGACTATAAGTAACTGACCACCTTTGGAGCAAACCTATGAAAAGTCAGATGACAGAGGGTTACAAAAATAACATACTCTCAATGGTCACTATATTAGGTACACTCCTCAACACCAATATCTGATCATCCAATCACATGGCAGCAACTCACTGCATGTATACATGATTAAGATAACCTGCCGAAGTTCAAATGGAGCATCAGAACAGGTAAGAAAGGTGATTTAGGTGACTCTGAACGTGGCATAGTAGCTGGTGACAGACAGGCTGGTTTGAGTATTTCATAAACTACTGATCCACAGGGATTTTCCCACACAACCATCTTTAAGGTTTGCAGAGAATATTCCAAAAATGCTGCTGACCATGTCCGTCCCTTTGTAACCACCTTCTTCTGATGGCTGCTTCCAGCAGGACAACATGCAATGTCCCAAAGCTCAGATCCTCTCACACTGGTCTCTTGAACATGACAATGAGGTCTCTGTGGCCACCACAATCACCAGACCTCAATCCAATAAAGCACCTCCGGTATGCGGTGGAACAGAAAATTCACATCATGGATGTGCAGCCAACAAATCTTCAGCAAAAGCATAATGTTATCAGTCAATGTGGAACAAAATCTCAGAGGAATACTTCCAACACCTTGTTGAATCTATGCAGCAAGAATTAAGGCAGTTTTAAAGGAAAAACGGAGTCCAATCAGCTACTAGCAAGGCGTACCAAACGAAGTGGCCAGTGAGTGCATGTAAGCCTCTTTAGACTTGAATGAAGACTATGTATGGGTACCGTTAAGATTTTAAAGGATTACTACTCTTACCAATATTGCTTGTCAAGTTTTGAGTATGTGTACCATAACGAATATCAAGATTGAGGTGGAAATAAGCAAAGGTAAGAGTTTGCTGTGAGTCCAAAAATCCCTACCCACTCCTGCTCTCAGAGTGCAGACACAGTGGTCGGACCATTCCAGAGTGAAAGTATAAAAGCTAGCAAAAAATAAAATAATCAGTTTGCTAATGGTTCCTTGACCATTAACCCATGCTTTAATCATTTCTTTAAGTCTAACTGAAAGCTGTCTGTGTAGGTTCTCAGTCATCCAGGTCATAGTAGTCTCTGGAGCTTGAAAAAAGTGACTGGATTTCTTTTTGTTTCTTGGAGACGTTTCACCTCTCATCCAAAAGGCTTCTTCAGTTCTCAAACCAAATGGTGGAGAGACTTCATTCAAATTGCCTGGTGTTGCAGGGTCCTGATCACCCTAAGTTTGTGTTCCAGAGGGTGGTGGGAGTCAAAGACGAGATACTGGTCTGTGCGTGCGGGCTTCTGGTAAACTTCAATGTTGAGACTTCCATCTTCCTCAATAAGCACCGATCAGTCCAGGAAGGGTAACTTGTTATCCCTGGTGTCCTCCCATGTAAGCACTTATGTATTTATCCACTGAGTTGATGGGGCGAGTGAAGGCCTCTACTTCTTGGGTTTTGATGTTGACCCAGGTGTCATCCACATATCTGTACCAGTGGCTAGGTGCCATCCCTTTGAAAGAACCAAGAACTTTTCTTTCCACTTCCTCCATGTAAAGGTTGGCTACAATGGGTGACACTGGGGAGCTCATCCATGCCTCTGTCTGTAGAATTTTTTCTAGAAGGTGCTTGTGAGGTCTCGTCTCAAGACCTCATAAGTATTGTTGTCACGGAGGAGTGCAGTAATTTTGTTGTGGTAATCAGTTGCATTAAGAACAACAGTACACCTCCCCTTGTCAGCTGTTAGTATGATGTTTTGATCCTTACTCAGGGCTGTGATGGCCTTCTTTTCTTGAATGGTGAGGTTGGATAGAGGAATTCTCGCACTGGAGAGAGTATCTGAAACTTTCATCCTGATTTGTTCTGCTTACGGTTGTGGTAGTTTGTAATTTCTCATTGCTGTTTCTGTGGCCTTGATGAGGTCCACTATGGGAAGCTGTTGTGGAGATATGGCAAAATTGAGTCCTTTGGCTAGCACATTTTCTTCTGTTTTAGTGAGGACCCTGTCTGAGAGGTTCTTCACCCACTTCTCTTGGTTGTCATTGCTTATGGTGTCTTCCTGTTTGTTTCCAGATGGTCTGCGTACTGACTATGAATGGTAGGTCTTGAAATCCAGTTGCCTTTTTCAAGCTTCAGAGTCTAACCGAGGGCTATAATCAACAAACAGGGCAATAATAGATGAACTACAACCTTTGGCCGTCTAAAACTGTGTTTTTGTGTTTGTATGTGATACACTGTTCTAGGATGTTTCACAATAATGTATCTTTTATCTTTCTTTTTCTTCTTTTTTCCTTGTGCATAAGGGTGCACTGTCAGCTTCAACTCTAGTGAAGTGTGTCCAAACGTTTGAAAGCTCAGTCACTCAAGAACAGGGTCTCAGCTGCTCGTACCCCTGCCCCTCACTCACAGACTCCAGGAGACAGAGCTCTCCTTTGGATTGTGAAAAGAAAAAAAAAATACACCAAACAGGAACATCTTATTCTTAGGGCAAGTTAGAAACTGTGTCACTAAGAAGCATGCAAGATAACCTCTATGTATCAATATTTCTTTATTTCTCCAGTACAGAGGACAGAATTGATATTGTTTGAGTTTAGCAACACTTCAGTCTTGTATAAGTTAGCTACAGAGCCTTTCAGGTTGGTACTTACGCCGTCTGTCTCTGCAACATCTACATTGCCATTTGCATCATCATCCATCTGCTTATGGATATTACCGATGGCTTCAAAGCTGAGAATGGCGTTCTCATCCTTGCATAGTGGCTCATCAATGCGACAAAAATCTGGTGGAGAAACATAAGTCACATTTACAAGATGTTAAGAGGCAACACGTGGGTCCACAGATTCTTCACATTATATTCAGATCTTTACTTAGTTTTACAATTAATTCAATTAACAAAATACTTTTTTACAATAGACAAAAACATGACTGGATAACGAAAAGGTGCAATTCTGTACAGCTAAACAAAACACATTTATATTAAATTCTTATTCTAGAAAGCACCTAAACCTCTAATATTTAACACTTTTATTTTTGGTTTTGAATTTGTAATCCTGAGTCTCCAAACCACCAAACCTGAACACTGTGATGCAGTAAAGGCTAACAGCTTTTAATCTTTTGTGCTCTTCCCTTCAGAAAAGACAGAAAACCTTCAAGGTCCCCTGCTGAACCGGCTTCAACAAAGGACTCTCTCTTGCAGAGATAACTGAACCGCAACATTCTTTGGCTGCATAGGAAGACTTGTTTAAATAAAGCCTTTTACTCGATGCAGGCTGTTACAAAGCCGGGTGCTCTGACTATATGTGCTACACCTATGCGTAGATCAAAAACAGGTCATGTCCTGAAATTAATCTTTTATAAGCATGAGATTTCAACATGTTATCATAACATCATAAACTTGAATGTCACTGTCACAGTTCTCTTTAATGCCAAGAAACCCAGATTTATTAGTATTGTGTAAAACTGTCTATACGTAGGACTTTTTCAGAAATCACAATGTACATCTCTGTTCTGATGTCCCTGTGTATCCACTGTGTTCCCTCTGTCCCTCTGCTTCCTGAGGGATTACAGATCCTCTGCTACAGATATGAGATAATGATGCCACTCCCATTAAGAGGAAAACACTTCTGGCGTGTTGTGCAGCGACGGTACTTTTAGGAGTGTCTGTGCATCTGGACAGAAAGCAGCATGGTTCAGGTAAACTCTGAAGAACGGTATTCCTGAAAGCTTCATACTCTATTCATTCCCATGCCATTCGTTTTCACAAACGTCTCTTCACAAACGAATGGCACACACATAGCAAGAGTCACCTCCGACAGGACAAGACTCCTCAGCCGTACACCTGCATCTGAAGGAGAGCACTCTTTTGAGGATGCCAATGTTCACATGTTGGACAGGGAAGGAAGATGGTTTGAACGAGGAGTAAAAGAAGCCATCTATGTCCACTGTGAACAACCATAACATTACATCACCATCTTTCCCCCGCTTACAGTGCAGTCCTGAGCTCCCTTCCCAGACATCTCAACCCCCATTCACACCTTTGTTCCACTGACCGCAATAGGCCACATGAAACAATGGAGCGAAGTCCTAAACTGGTTTCAATCTGAAACCACTGATTGTAAGTTGACCCTCTATGCCTCCTTTCACACCTTGGCACGTGTGATTATGCACATGAACAATACAGGGTCATAACCACCTCCAGGGCACTACGCCCACAGGCGTTTAAGGACCTGGGTCTCTCCACCATTTGGTTTGAGGACCCAAGAAAGCCTTTCGGATGAGACGTGAAACATCTTCAAGAAACAAAAAGAAGTCCAGTCGTCCTTTTTTTTTTTCCCAAGCTCCAGAGAGCCCAAGTGCAAACGTAACCCTAATTCCCCTTTTCATAAATGAGCTCATGTTGCTTCATCATTAATCAGTGTCACCCACATTGTTTTTTCATATACAGTACAACAGTTTGCAGGCATTTGGCTTGCAAACCTCCGGAGACATAAGATAAGATTTTTACATACCAGCGTGCCTGCCCTTTTTTCTTCTTTTTTGTTTTTTTATAAAGAGCTCAGGTTACACAAGCCATTCTGTGAGCTTGCAGGTAGATGAAGACTACACCCATAACTCTGCCACCTCATAAATGCAGCATCTATCTCTCATCATATTTCAGAATACCTGCCAAGCTTAAAAAACAAAATCACTGTCATATCAAGAATAAATTCTGCGGCCTGCTGTAACGTCTAGGAGTAAAATGCAATTGAAGCACATAACTTCTATTAATGTATGTGGATGATATGGACAGTTTCTCATTTAACAGCACTGTTCAGCAGCAAAAGAGCACAAATGATTAACTCGGTGTTATTGGGTTGTTCAGTTGTTGCAAAAAATACAAAAAATGTTTACAGGGTAAATAAAATAACAGATTTCTAATCTGATACAAATCATTGTACTAATGCACTTTATAACTGGCTCATATGCTTGCACCTTTGTACAGTTCAAATATCGTGCTTTAAGTTTTTGTAAAATAATTATTCTAATATATTATTAATTGGTCATAAAATTCCCCTAATTTACCCAACAGTCATTCGGGCCACTAAACATTAGATGAATTACATAATGTTTGACTCAGTGGCTTGATCCAAGTGGGA
Source organism: Pterophyllum scalare (assembly GCA_024447675.2). Classification (NCBI taxonomy): domain Eukaryota; kingdom Metazoa; phylum Chordata; class Actinopteri; order Cichliformes; family Cichlidae; genus Pterophyllum; species Pterophyllum scalare. Next base: position 78,435 of record JAMQGT020001603.1, on the reverse strand, counting down.
GGACAGGGCTTAATGGCAAATGGCAGCCGGTCTATTCTCAGCATGGCCACATTTAGTGCCTGCACACAACCACAATGTTGTGGCACAGAGCGTAATACTCAAACGGCCAGTATAGTGTGTGTCAGGAGGGATAAAATTGACTGATTGCTCACCTGACATCCCATTTTCAGCAAGTTGATTGTTCGTCGACGTAGGTGAACTTGGCTTTTCAGTCCAACTTTGTCCAACGAGATACAAACAAAATATCCACAAGCTCAAGGATCTGTGGAGCTCCATGCCTGATGTATGCTGGAAATAAGACAAGAGTCCATCAAACTCTCTGACAGCTCACACATAACACATTCAGAGTGTAGTTACTGCCTCTTACAACATATGGCAGCTTTCCCAGGGAGAGGGAACTACGTTAACCGGCTTAGAGCACTCCAAGAAATACAGTTACATAAAGACCACTTCTCATGTGTGGCTCTTCTTCCTGAATGAGCTATCGTTCACAGTCGTTAGCTTCCTAATAACTGTTTGCAGCTGAGGCAGCCTTTAAGCTCTTACTCTCCTGCTTTAGTTGGGATTTGACGTTTTTCCTCCTATCATTCCCAACACATCCCTTCAAGAGGTGAAGTAAAAGATTAAAGTGTGAAGCTTGGACCGTCTCGTGGTTTGATGTCTACAAAGGCTCGGCGAGCTAGCTAGCTAGCTTGCCCTCTCTGCCAATTCAAACACAGAGTGTAATAATAGCCTACAATGGAAAAAGAAAAATAGCCGTACGACCAGCCTCATACTGACGCTTCTTTTTTTGAGAGGCGGTTTGTGTATTTCAGGCTCGACTTGCTGCATTTTCAACAGACGCACATTAGCGACTGCTGACGTTTAGCTAACCACAAGACACAGAGCGCCACCGAGGAGAAACGAGTCTTTTCCTACGCTGGACGTTACTACAGCGGGGACAACACCACACAAAGTTACCTGTCATGTACCGGAGCCAGCGGATCTGTCGTTTCAGCTCTCTGTCAGCATCGCAGATCTCCGGTGCCGCGTAGCTTCACTAATGCAAACTCCACCTCTTGTGAGAGGTCCTAGCCTTCCACAGACCGAGAGACCGATGAACCGAAAAAGCCGCAGAGTGTAGACAGATGTGAGCTTGTCTTCCTCTACAGAGCAAAGGCACTAGTACGCCCCGTAGTCACCATCGGCTAATGACGCCCCCTAGCGTCTGGAGTGTATAGTGAAGATAAGGTTAATTTGTCACAAGCACAGCTGAAACTCCCAGCAAGAATGCCCTTGGTTTGAATCCACTGTGGCCAGAAACCTTTCTGTGTGGAGTTTGCATGTTCTCATGTTTGTGTGGATTCTCTCCGGTACCCTATCAGATTCCAAAATGGGGTTAGGTTAAGATCCATTCATCCATCCATCCTCTTCTGCTTATCCTGTTCAGGGTCACGGGAGGAGGCTGGAGCCTGTTCCAGCTATCATAAGGCGAGAGGCAGGGTACACCCTGTACAGGTTGCCAGTCTGTTGCAGGGCCAACACAGACAACCATTCATACTCACATTCACACCTATGGGCAATTTAGAATGGCCAGTTAACCTAACCCCAGAAAGTTCATTTCTTTGGACTGTGGGAGGAAACCCACGCAGACACGACTGAGAACATGCAAACTCCACACAGCGAGAGGCCTGTGGAATTGGCCTTCTAAATGTTATTCCGGCTGTGAGGCAACAGTGCTAACCACCACGCCACTGTGCTAAAGTTGAAGTACTGATTCAACTTCATCACTCAAGTAAAAGTCAAGTGTGGGAACCCTAAGATTGGATGTAGTTTGGGGGAAAGTACAAAGCTAGTATAAATGTAGAACTGAATGAGTGAATCTAATCAGTTTAAATATATACTGATGTCTGCTAACCTCTATGTAGCCAGTCATTGACCATGAACACCACAGCTGCTCTGTACCAGTCCACCATAGTGTATCACTGTAAACCTCACCACAGTGCTGCAAACTAACATGTCCTAAACTGCTCAGTATTTTCATGAAACAGCTCTGCCTGTCTTTGCTGTTGGCAACACTAAATGTTGTGAACAGCCCCAACCCCTTGTGCCTCAGCCCAAAAAAAGCTTTGTCTGAATCGGTCTGTCTCTCTCCTCGCTCTGCATTTACTGGATATTTTTATTTTGTCGAGCATTCTTCTGTGCCTCTAGGTGACAACAGCCCTAACCCTAACCCTCAAATCTGGCAAGGTGGCTGCAACTGGTAAGGCGGGACCCTCCTCTCTCAAAACTACACTGTAAATGTTGTATAAACTATCTATTTTTGGCTATTTCGTGTTGTTGGTGCACAGTGGCTGTGGTGTTCGTGGTCAATTAGGTTACATCAAGTGTAGCAGAGATAAGTTTTGATTTAAGCTGATGATGCTTAGATTCATTCACTTGAATTCAACCTTTATACCAACTATATACTGTCTAGTATAATGACAGTATAAAGCAGTATACTGTCAGTGTAGGATTACAAGGTAAAAGGTGCTTACATAATAGCAAGCAAAGGTGTAAACATCTGCTTACACCTTGCGGAATTCAGTTTTGTAAATTGACAAAGAGCAATAAAGCTCAGAGCAGGAGCACGGGTCAGCTGATCACAGCCTGCACATAAAGAAAATCTACTGACGGTCACAATAGAAATTTATTGTGAGCCTCCACAACCAATCTTAGGGCATTTGACATGCGTTAAATTCAACAGCTGGATTTAAGAGGGGTAGGGAGAGCCTTGAAGATGGCCCAATGTCTGCCACCACCCAAGAAACACTGACCGTGTTCACCACATGGTGATGGATGACAGATGTTTAACTGTTAATCAGATAGCTAATGCTGTAGGCATCTCCCGTGAATGAGTTGAGAGCAGTGAACCACGAACTCGGCATGTCAAAGGTTTCCGCTCGGTGGATGCCACGACTTTTGATGCCTGATCAAAAATGCACCAGTCTGGTCATGTCGTAGGTGAACTTGGCATTTTTTTAAGCAAATCCAGCCATTTTTCTTGAACATGTCCAGAAAAAAATGCGTTGCTGTGTCACCATTACAAGAAATTCTACTACCTGGTATGTATTAGTGTACTGACATTTTACAAACTGTGTAAAAGTGTATGATTAGTCATTTGGGTTTTTTCTTTTTAACAAATAATAAATGGACTCAAACTTTTTATGATGCAAGGCCACGCAATTTGATGCCTGTGGAATCATGCCTCTTTTGACTGTCAGCAGTGGAAGTCCACACAAAGACAGATGCACTACAGCCTACAATCAGTATTCAGGAGGCACTGATCTTTCTGACATGCTGGTACACAAGTACATGACCCCAGCATGTTCAAGGTGATGGCACTTTGCCTCTCTGGATACATCCTTGAACTGTGCATCTCAGACTATTTGCTCATCTACAAGAGAGACTGTGCACTACTGAATGAAACAGCAGTCTCCCTTAAAAAATTTTGCTTGGCAGTAGCCTAAAATTTGAAGCAAGTCAACCTGCCAGCATCTAAAGCTAGATGAATATCATCTTCACTGCAAATGCTTTTTCAGAAGGAAGGCTACATCCCAAAACCCTCGCAGCTACAAAACAGATTTGTGTCAACAAATGTGGACCTCTATTTAAATAACTATGGGGTTGTTTGCAAAAAAAATAAACATTATTGTCATTACTGTCCCAGATTTATCAAAAAATATAAAGATTTTTTTCATTGCTCTCTTCTGGTGGGTTAAAGAGAAATAGGTTGTCTATAATATTTTTAAGAATGTTTATTGTTATTGTTATTTTTCTTACTCGGTTTTAGAAAATGGTATTCAACCCTTGTACAAATTTAGCACTGTTAAAGTGCACCACCTAGAGGACTGCTTAGGCCAGCACAGGGTCCTGTAGGTTCCTAAAAGAATAAACCTGCGCATTGAGGCCTTTTTCGGGTGTGCTTCACATGTGAAGCTTCTTGCCAGTGCTCGAGGATCATTTGCATCGACTGGTTAGAATTTATGGGTGGATTAAAGAGATATACTCAAACAACAGGAAATATTTTAAGTAGAGTACTGTGTAACCTTGTAAGGATGGTACTAATGTAAACCAACTCATTAAGTTGATGTGCACATATGCTTTAAGTCCTGGTAGAACTATAAAATAACCTTTACAATGATTTGCTCAGTAGGCATGGGACAATTTGCACAAACATACAAATAATTACATTGAAGTCCAGAAAACTTTAACCAAACAATTTTTTTTCACGTGCAGGCATTCCTTTGCACATATGTGGAAAGCCTGAGGCCTTAGACCTCAACAAGGTAGGCATAAACACATATAGCATTGCCAAAGCTGTGCAAAGGTAGTCAGGCTAAAGCAACCTAAATTGCACACCCTAAATGAGATTTGGCAATTGTATAAGTGTTATTAGCTGAATCTGGGATTAGAGTTTCACTTTGAGACGTTACCAGTGATTTTACCATCACTGCAGCACGGCAGCGTGGTGTTTAGCACTACTGCCTCACTGCTACAATAACATCTAGAAGGTCCAGGTTCAATTCCTCCTTTCTGTGTGGAGTTTGCATGTAGTCCCCATGTCTGTGTGGGTTTCCTTCCACAGTCCAAAAACATGCAGTTATTGGGGTTAGGTTAATTGGTTACTCTCAATTGCCCATAGGTATGAACAATTGTCTCTCTTCTGTGTTAGCCCTGCGACCTGTACTGGGTGTACCCTGCCACTCACCCTATGTCGGCTAGGATAGACTCCAGCCCCGCTGCGAACCTGAAAAGGATAAGCGGATGGATTTTTTTTTTAAATCATGTTTTCCACATGCCAGTTTGGGGCATTCCTGGAGTATACCATTTCATTTAAAACTGCAGTGGATCCAGAGGGAATCCAGATTTGAAAAGTGTTGAATACATTTCAGCTGTTAACATTTAGCAACTATGAAAAGCTATGACACATTCAATTATGTTAGTGTGTGTGCTATTGATTCTTCTCTGTGACCAGCTAGCTTAGATTATAAATTCTGTGGTGTGTGGCATAGCTCATGTAACATACTTGTCCTTATAAAAATAAACTATAAATAAATGACAACATAGAATAAAGTGCTTTCTCAACAGCAGCCTGAATGTTGTATTTTATTACAGGAATGTAGCTGTTGGTACATTCTGAATTCCAAGTCTTAGTGTTCAGGTTCAGAATGCACCCATTACCCACACTCCAGTTTATATTTCAAAATAAAAGCCAAGCATACTTGAAGAGCTATCACACACTTCTAGTATTACCACACGTTTGCAGTGCAGTGTATACAAATTAAAATGGCACATTATGTAACATAATGTAGGCATCCATGAATGAGACACTGAGGCAAAAATGCACTTAGAATTATCTGAAGTATGAGTAGCACATGTTCACTCTCTAAGGACTTCAGAGCTGTCATCATGGAAATATATGGAAAAGGCCTTCATCCCACTCTTCCTCTTCAGCAGGATCAAGGCTGTTGTCATCTGGTGGTTGAGGGCTTGCACATTTAGCACCTAGTCCTTGACTTTCTAGTCAGAAGTCTTTATCCTCTGACGATGAAATGACCATGACCTCCCGGCTCTTAAAGTCCCACATGGCCGTAAGATGGAAGGCCATGTTGGAGAATACAACTAGATACTCAAAAAGGGCAAAAAATGTGTAACCTGATAAAAGAAGAAACAGAGTATACACAAAAAGATTCTTTGATCAGAATATTGTGCCATTGTTTACTATGCAATACTGTAAATATGACTAATACATTTTAATCATGCTTCATATTCTCCTATAAAACAGCCCCAAAGCCTCACAGAAACAAAGACTGATTAAATACTCACTCCCCTGATTCACAGTACATGTTGTGTTTCCAATAAAAGAATCCGGCAACAGCGCAGAAGCACACATTGAGAAGTAGGAAACGCACTTTCCAGTGGTGAGACTTGGCATCCTTTAAATGGCACAAAGAAATACTGAAATTGAGTGTAATTCTACAAATGACGTGACAGTTTTTAGTCTTTAGTGTCTTATTTATCATTTCTTACCTCAGGACTTAGTGAATACTCCTTAATAACTTTCCATAAACGGCAGGTTATCAGCATGTAGATAAGGGAGCTTACAATGAACAGGACAAAACCTTCCTTGTGCACAACTAAAGAGCAAAAACATAAAGAACATAACATATTATACTTAAAATAACTGAAACTCCTTCTATTTTATACCCAGTAAGGTTAAGCAAGTAACAGATGTTTGAACAAAGCATGTAAAAAAATTGCAAACTGAATACTGAATACTCACAGTATGTCTCAGTGGATGATACGTATGTGAGCAGCAAGAGTCCTAGGTTTTCAGAAATGGAGAAGGCCAGGTTCAAGCAGCTGAGTGAACTCTCTGGAAACTTGGTGGCAAAGCGAGCCTTGTAGAACTTGAAGTAGGTAAAAAGCCACCAGTAACCTTGGTGCTGAGTGTAATCCAATGCAGAACCTCCATATGTGGCACTCGGGACTTAGGCTTATAGAGGCACTAATAGATGGCAGGTAATTAGGAACCTAAACACACAGAACAAGGATTTTGTTTCAGTTTAAAATACACAATTATATAGTATTACAGCTAAATGTTAAAACGGACAATAGGTCATAGAAGCTACACGATCAACCACAGACCTATGGTCATAAAAAAAAAAGTTTGCTTACATTTGCAAAAACAGGAACATTACCTGACAATGTGTACCAGTGGCATCTTCAAAATGAAAAAACAGAGGATATGAAGACACAAGTTATGAGTCCGAGCAGTGGTAGGCACACAGTAGCCAGAACACAGGTGGCGAATGATACCCTGATAACCAGGGGTCTTTCATGCCCCCAAATATTTGAGCCTTGTAACATCATCTGCGACAGTGAGACAAAGTTTGATCTACGCCGACACAAGCGTGCAAAGATGATCACACTCAGGATATAACACACCTGGTATTTGTAGCTATGCTAGGTCAGACATAAATAGGCTGGAGATGAGTGAAGATGTGAAGTACATCCTGAAGGTCAGTCTTTATCTTGAAGTTGTCTGGCACAAATATACGCATGAATTTAGTGAACACGCAGAACCTAAATCCATCCTACCTCCACCCTATTTACTGTTTGCCAGTGGTGTCTTCCAACAATATCAAGGTTATTACAATAAAATTTACGGGATCAGGCTGCGCGGTGGACGTGCATATTTCAGACCATCTATCAGCTATCATCGATCGCCTCAAACGGAGCTCCAGCCATTTAAAAATCCTGCAAGCTTTTGCATTCACGAGATTTCAGATGAATGCTCCGAGCAGACGATAACGGGCCTGCGGGTGCAGCATCCTTGCTGCGCGGTGGAAAAGGAGGAAAAACGTAGGTGGGGTCCACCAGCACCCGGAAGAGAAAGTGAGCGGAGGAGAGTGTTGTGTTTGCTACATTGCGTTATGTACTTCAAAGTAATGCACAAGCCATATTATACATTATGTATAAAATATCTATTAATAACTGGCCAGCTGCAGCCTGAAGAAACGGAGCGAAACACGTGTTATTATTTGTTTGGAAGTAGCCGGGAGCTCTCCGTGGTGCTGAATCACAGCAAACATGGAAACGATTCTTGTCATCGTTTATTCCCCATCCAAATCCCATCAAAGCAACACGAAATGCCGCCGTGAACTTGCTGTGCTTGCACAGGTTGTGCACGTGGTGTACGTCGGAATTTGTTCTGCCCCTCCCCTCCCCTTTCAGAGCACTCGCTGGGTTTGTTTAGCACGATACAACATCGCTGCTGAATTCCCCACCGGTTTGCTTTAGTAATTACCATTTTTACGCAAGAAAAAAAAAGTTGTTTGGCGCAGAGGAGCTCAAATGGTTCTTGAATGGAGATCATTTGCTTCAGCAAGATGAAACAATGGAGAATCCACACTTTATTTCGCTGGCTTCTGTGTGTCGGTGTTTTGCCGAGTAAGTTTACCGTTCGTTGTACTCTCCGTTTACCTCATGTAACCTAAACGTTGACTTGACACTTGCCCGCGGTCAATTTTGATTTCCAATTTAAGTTAGTTAACTGTTATATAAAACTGTAAAAAAAAAAAGAAGAAGAAGAAGAAGGAAGTATCTTAACAGTGTTCTGACAAAGATAAGGACGATATGTTAGGACAAATTTGGATAAAATGTCTATAAAGTGTGGTCCCAGTCGGTTGTGTTTCATTTTATCTATTATATATTATAGATCATCCAATTCACGTCATATTTCCTCTTCCCCTCAAGCTGTTATCTAGAATCTGCAAACTTGTTGCCAGCTGTTTGGGGATTTTATTGTCATCCATAATCCCGCAGACCTTCTTTGCATCCAGCTCAAAGGCTTTATTGAAACAGGACTCAGGGTTAACATCTGGTTAGTCCAAATCCATTGTTGACATCAGGAATAAAGTTTGTACTATAAATTATAATGTTTCCTGTTGAAAACGCTTCCGGCTCGTTTCCTAGTACTTTGGATGATTATAGAAGATTCTTTTTAATGCCTGAATAATGGCTTCACATGTTTGTGTTTTTTCCTGAATAATTCCCAAGACTTTCCCCCTCCCTTTTTTAGGCTAATTTTGATTTGTTGTTTGTTCAGTGGATTAAGGATTCAATCAACACATGCTGCACTCCACACACAAAGCCTTTGCAGAGAAGGTCACTGCTGGCACATGTTGGCAGATGTGTTTGGTCTATTTCTAAAGCCTTATAGAAGGGAAATATACATTGCCACTGTCCTCTGTCCCTACCACCATCTGCCATGCATTCACATTTTCTCTCACATATCCCACATGTTCCTCCCATCCCATCCACCGGCTTAAATGAAACAACTTATGATCACATCAGGATGCCCTTTATATTGCATGCACTTCCATTTTGACTAAAATGCAAGTGCTTGGCATAATTAATGAATTGCATCACTGGCTTTGTGTCAGTATAGCTTTTAACTGTTCTCTCTCCTTGCCCTAGCTTGTGGGTGTGCTCATGGAAAATATGCTCAGAAGCTCCTAAAGGATTTATTCACAAACTACACTAGTGCGCTGAGGCCAGTAGAGGACACAAACACCATCCTGAATGTGACTCTGCAGGTTACACTGTCCCAGATAATCGACATGGTAAACTCCCACAGTGCACATAATGAGTGAAATTCATCCATTCAGATGCACACGTCTGTAATGTTGTTTTGTATTTGATATTTTTACAGTTTTATCTGTAATATTCTCCTCATGTTGTCGTCATTTTCAATATTCTACAGGATGAGCGAAATCAAATTTTAACTGCATATTTATGGATACGGCAAGTGTGGTTTGATGCACACCTGAAATGGAGTAAAGCCGATTATGATGGCCTTGATACCATCCGCATACCGGGTAGTTATGTATGGAGACCTGATATAGTCCTCTATAACAGGTAGGTTGGATAGGTATTAGGTGTATTCGGTTTAATCGTTTGAATATTATCTCAGGATAATATTCTAATTCTGTGTTTGGCCCAGCACATACACTGAGATCTGAGAAATTATATTTCATTCACATTATGTCTCATAGTCTGAATGACAATAAAGCTGAGCCTGAGTCTAAGTCTGAGTCTGGGATGTCTTTTATTGGCCAGCATAAAAGGCACAGGCTGAATGTTGCTCGACTCCATCATTTATAGGTTTTCCACGGCTCTGTCTGCTTTTTTCATATAGCCCAATAATACAGCTCACACAACAGTCCAGGTAACTATAAAATGTTGATTTTTAGATGACTAATGGAAAGAGCAAGAAAGTGTCATTTGAGCAGGTGTGAAAACCAAGAAGGTTACTTTTTATAGTGATTCCTGTAGTGACATGAAAACATCATGGAGGCTAAAACATGCTGAAACATAAAACATAATCATGTTGCATTACTGAGAAGCCATAAAAAACAGACACAATGCTGAAGAACTGGTGTACTGGTCCCTTTCTATATAAGTTTGCAGTTCATCAAAACTGCTTTACAGTTTTTTAAAGACCTATCCAAAATATGTACTTGCTCCTGGTGTGAATGTAAATGCTATTGTAGGACTTTTATTTTATTTTTCAGTAAAGTTTTCTCTCTTTTTTATAGTGCAGATGATCATTTCACTGGCCCCATGGACACCAATGTGGTGATCCGACATGATGGGCATATGATGTGGGATTCCCCAGCAATCACCAAGAGCTCGTGCAAAGTGGATGTGTCTTTTTTCCCCTTTGATGCTCAGCAATGCCGGTTCACCTACGGTTCCTGGACCTACAACGGTAACCAGCTCGACATACTTAATGCAATGGAGAGTGCTGACCTCGCTGACCTAGTGGAGAATGTGGAGTGGGAGGTGCTCGGTATGCCGGCAAAGAAGAGCATCGTTCTTTATGGTTGCTGTGCTGACCCTTACCCAGATGTGACCTACACACTGAAACTTAAGAGGAAAGCATCCTTTTATGTCTTCAACCTGCTCATACCATGTGTGATGATTTCTTTTCTGGCGCCACTGGGCTTCTACCTTCCTGCTGATTCTGGAGAGAAGGTTTCTTTGGGTGTCACAGTGATGCTGGCACTCACTGTCTTTCAGCTGTTGGTCGCAGAGATCATGCCTCCCTCTGAGAATGTACCACTAATTGGTAAGGACAACAAACTAGGACCAGATCCCAGTATGTGTGATGACAGTACACTTCAAATCTGTTAACGGATTTTATCATCTTATTTCTTTCCACAGGAAAATATTACATTGCAACAATGACCATGATTACAGCGTCCACTGCTCTGACCATTTTTGTCATGAACATACATCACTGTGGCCCTGATGCCAAGCCTGTTCCCAAGTGGGCCAAGAAAGTCATTCTGCAGTACATGGCCAGAATGTGCTTTGTTTATGAAGTCGGAGAGAACTGCATGTCACCTCAGCCAGAGAAAATAGAGCCGCTTCCTGTACAGAACACCAACTGCACCATGAATGGTCAGGCGGGGCCAGGCAAAGAGGATTGTGTCTTTAGAATGGAGAGAGGGCAAGAAACAATGGGCTCAATGGCCACAGAGGAAAAAGAAGACATGGATCAGATACTGTCTCCAATAGGATCAATGGGGAGGAACCCTACAAACAACTACAGCTCTTGGAAGAATGGCATTTTCACAAGCTTGGATTGTGGAGACTCCGGGGAAGGGAGGAGGTGCAGGAAGGGAGGAGTGAGTGATGCAGAAAGAAAAGACAGAGAGGTTTCCTGCAACCCCCAAAGCAATGAGAGACAGCTGCTGCGTAACATAGAATATATAGCCAACTGTCACAGAGATCAGAGGGCCATGCAGAAAAGGACTGGAGAGTGGAAGAAGGTGGCCAAAGTTTTAGACCGTTTTTTTATGTGGATTTTTTTTATTATGGTGTTTTTCATGAGCCTTCTCATCATGGGTAAAACCATATAACTGCAGCTCTTATCAGAAGGTCTAATGACAGCACAAAATGTTGTACAAAGAAGCAAATATTAACACAGGATAGGATGGGAAACATTCAGTATCATCCGATTCTGTAAATGCCATTCATATTTCCAGACATTTTTGAGATGTCACCTCCTATTGCACACCTATTTGTGAGTAGAATTAAATCTTTGATAAAATTGTTATTTATGGGTTTTAGAGGTGAGAACATTTTCCCCATTGTTGTTTGAAAGTTACTGCACTCACCCAAGAAATGGCAAGTTCTTTGGTAAATCTATATATACTGCTCAAAAGACTCAAAGGAACACTTTGAAAACTCATCAGATTTCAATCAGAAAAAAATCATGCTGGATATCTATACTATTTGCAACTCAAAATGGTACTCAGCAGTTTGTATGGCCCCCATGTGCTTGTATGCATGCTTGACAATGTCGGGGCATGCGCCTAATGAGATAATGGATGGTGTCCTGCAATCTCCACCAAAATCCCATCAAGGGCATCACTGAGCTCCTGGACAGTCTGAGGTGCAACCTGGCAGCATTGAATGGACTGAAACATAATGTCCCAGAGGTGTTTTATTGGATTTAGGTCAGGCGAGCGTGGGGACCATTCAGGAACTGCCTGCATACTCTCGCCACATGAGGCCAGGCATTGTCGTACACCAGGATGAACCCAGGGCCCACTGCACCAGCGTACAGTGGATCAAAGGATTCACTCCGGATACCTAATGGCAGTCAGGGTGCTGTTGTCTGGGCTGTAGAGGTCTGTGCGTCCCTCCATGGATCTGCCTCCCTAGACCATCACTGACCCACCACATGCTGAACGATGTTACAGGCACCATAACGTTCTCCACGGCTTCTCCAGACCCTTTCACAAAGTTTGATTGACTTGATGCTAAACTCTGATTAAAAGGTGTTCCTTTAATTCTTTTTTTTTTTGAGCAGCATATTTTATAACAATGGTATATTTTTCCCCAGCCATCCACTTTTGAGTTTTTTGTTAAATAAATAAAATACTGATTTGATTTTGTACAGAAACTTTTGTTTTCCTTTAATTAAAGGGTTTATAAAGTAATATCAAGGAACGATAAATCAGTATGAACCACTGTTGCTTAAGAGACATCTGTGTTAGAGCAAGCTTAAAATGTGCACATCCCAGAAACCAATTAGATAATTCACTGGTACAGAATGAAATGATGAAGTGATGAAATAAAGATATGAACTAACATGCCAAAAACAGTAGTAAAGTTACTTTGAATACTTGAATGATCACTTGAGACGTTCAAACACACTCTTTTTTTTTATTATATTTTTTTTATTATTTATTTTAGAATTTTATTTTTTTATTTTATTTATTTTATTAATTATTAATTATTTTGTATTTATTATTATTATTTTTAGTTTTTATTTAATTATTAACACACAACTTTAGAGCAGAAATAAACATGTTTTCATCCTGGTTTACAAACAATTTGCATCTCTATAGCAAAATTTCCCCTTCGCAACACATATTGTGTAATTTTTAAATTATTTTTTCATGGCTCATTTGTTTAAAGGGCATTACAACTTAAAGTTATGCCAGAGTTATTAAAGCTAATAGAGGTATGGCTGACCAGTGAGTTCTCTCCAGTTACTATAGCTTGCTCCCACAGTTGATTATCTATGAAATCTTCTAGATTGCAGGCATTGGCTTTGCTCTCGGCATGTGTTATCCCTCACTTATATGTTTCAGAGAGGGAGAGCCCTCTTTAATCTGAACCTGAAAGGAAAACAATCTCAATGCTTAGTCAGCAGGTTTGTGTTCTGAACTGTTATGAAATGCACTACAATGCAGAGAATTGCAGAATTAAATTAAAATGCCATGGGAAAATAATCTGACCTGGATAATCCAGGTCCACGTGGCACGCAGAAAGATGAGGAGAGTATTTTAGGGGGATTATAATGGCACATTTATTTTTTTTATTTAAAAATATATTTTTCTCTAATCTAGTTTTAAAAAAAAGATCTTCTTCTTCTATGTGACGGTCATAACCCTGAAGATGTGAAAGATCATTATAATGTATAATAATGGATAAGAATGAAGAATTAAATCAACTAATTTGCTCAAGCCTTGTGAACAGAAGATAAAAGATATTAGGTTGGAGTCACTTTTCGTTGCAGCATCTCAGTAATTTTATGCCGCAATGATCTTGTTTGCATTCCATAAATTATTGGATTTAAATTAGCGGGGACAACATGAAATAAAACATACGCAATCTTCCTTAAGTCTGGGTAATTTGGGAAACGATGCAATATGATTGTTAAAAACCCCAACCAGAGCATGATCAGATAAAGAGCAAGGTGGCTCGCACAGGTTTGCAGTGCTCTGCTATTCAAGTCTTTGTTTTTCTTAATCCAACAGATGAGAGCTATTCTGAAATAGGTTACAGCTATGCTTCCAATTGAACTAGTGAACAGCAGCGCAGTGAAAAAGAGCCCATAGATGTTGTTGACGGATGCGTCCTCACAGGAAAGCTTGAACAGTGTCGCATTGTCACAATAAGCATTTTGTATAATGGATCTACAACGGGACAACCTCACAGAAAGACCTATTAAACACAGACACAAGCATTAATGACAGCCCCCAGGCAGCTGCCGACAGCCCAACCACAGTTCTGGCCGTCATGATCGAGCTGTACCTTAAGGGGTGGCATATTGCCACGTATCTATCAACTGCCATAATGATGAGAATCATATGTGAAGCTGATCCGAAAGTGTGGCTGTGAAAGGCCTGAGCCACACACTGTTTGTAGGTGATAAACCGTTCTGTCAACAGGATGTGAGCCATCAGCTGAGGCAGTAGGACCGTGTTACCTACGAGATCATTAACAGACAGGTTACAAAAGAGAAAATACATTGGCTGGTGCAAAGTCTTCTGAGTGATGATAAGCAGGAGACTCCAATGTTAGAAAAAGGAGGGTGAAGTAAAGAAACAGCAGTAAGAAAAGAGAGGATACGTTAACTCCGGAGAGATGTCAAAACCTTCGGATCTCCAGGAGATCAGTCCAAACTGATCCGTTTTTTTCCATTTGCTTTAGTTTGATGGGAAATCTAAAAGGGAGTAAAAATGTTTAATGAAATTATTTACACATTATTTACAACATGATACATTTCCCAATGTGTTAAATAAAAATGCACATTCTAAACATCTGGTTATTTCACTTTTCTAAAAAAAATAATATTAATAACGCACAAAAATGTATTTAAGTCAAATTAAAATTAAAAACACTACCTTCAATTAAAGTATCCATTAATCAAATTCTGTCATGTCTTGCAAAAATCTTTCACCATAATTTTTAAATGTGGCCTGTAATGCAAGAGACTACAGACAATTTAAACTTTAAACACAAGGATGAATATGCATAATTATTAAAGTGGGTACAACTGTACAAACTAAATGTTCAACAAAACCTACAACAAGGCAAAGTGACACTGTCGTACGCTGTAGTGTTTTGCACCTTGGTTGTGTAGGAGGGAATCTCGGGTCTCCTGCTAGAGCTCTAGTGTCTTTTATCTTCAGGGTGACATTTGATATCAGTTTATGGATGGATGAAGTTTCAGTTCTATGTTTACCAAAGGCTCCTTGTAGATTCCCACATGAATTGGTACTGTATGGAACTTGATATTTAATTCTTGCCTAGATGCATGGCAAAGAGTAGCCTTAATTAAAGCAAACTTCTCAATCTTCTCTGGCATGCCCCTTAATGCCATGCAACTCACAGTTTTATCAGTTGTTAAGAATGAAGAGCAAATGAGTTGAATTTCATTAAACAAGTCAGTGGAAACTTGGGTATAGCATGTTTGTTTATTATCCCTAAAAAAATGCATTCTTTCAACTTTGTTTCAGTTTATATTTTTGACCTGCACCCCACCTGCAGTGACCCCAGGCTCCAATACTGGGAAACTGTTTGAGAACCACTGAATTAAAAGGTCACCACATTAATTTTTAGAACTAAATTCAATCTTGTTAATTTTTCCCCCAGCACCTCTCTCAGAATTGTGTAGGTGGGAACAGAAAACTTTTCATTTAATTGGGCAAATGAGGCAAATTGTTGATTGAAATATAAATCTTTCACGGAGTTTATGCCTCTAAGCCTCCAGTTTTCAAAAGCTCTTATCCGAGAGAGATGGAGGGAAGGCATGATTATAACAAATCGGAGCGTGTATGGCAGTGTCTGGCAACTTACAGCTCTTTCTAATTTGCTGCCTGATTCTGAGACAATTCAAAATTATTCTATTCTGTATTTTCGTATTTGCAGCTGACCTGGGTGATGCAAAAAGATGAGCTGTTAATGGCATCTTTTTCTTCTATTGCCACCCAGGCCGAAGTATCCCTCAATACCTCTCTTATGTAACCCTCCAGCCCTATTTAGGAATGAACTGCTCACCTCCATGCCATGAGGAAGGGATGAGACAAGGTGTCCTAAACATTGCCTGCCTCACCCCCGACCTGGCTAGTTTACCACAGCTGGCAAGAATTCCACTTTTTTGTGGTAAGTAACAATGAGGAAATTCCAAGTCATCACCTCGTCCTCACTCACGAACACACCGCTTATCTGCTCTCTGGCATCATTCATTTCTGTGCAAGGATAGGCCTTACAAGCCGCTTTTGCACACACCTTAAAGTATAATTATTCATTTACAGTCTTGTAACGAAAATATCTAAGAAGTATTTCTAAATCTCATTGTCCTAAAAACCTAGAATTGTTTATGTAGCATCAGCTAATGCCGATATCCATTTGAATAAGCAAAAGTAGGATAACAAAAGTACGAAAAGGACCCCTAAATTGGCATTTCTCATTATCTCATATCAACCTGAACAACTGCAAATGAACCAGGGGGCAACACTTGGGCAATTTGAAATGTCAAATTCCCCCAATGTGAATTTGTTGATGTTCAGTTGAATCATGTCATCAAAAAACAAAAAACAGGAAAACCCTGCAGAAAGGCCCGAGGCAGCAAACTCAACCCGTGCCCTTTGCTGTGACTCACTGCTAATCTGAAAAAGAGCACAGAACGTAATTAGTGGGTCAAATGAATTATCAAAGCGCCTCAAGGGTTCATCATGTCCATTTCCCAGGTGGAGATGTGTTAGTCCTAATGACCTTGCTGCCCTTTTGTGTGAATTAAAATGGTCCTTGTTCCCTTCAGAGCGCTATTTCAATTTAATTTTCTTTAAACATTTTCTTTAAATATTAATAAATTAGAATTTCAGACCTCTTTGAGGTTCTTACATTGCAAATAAATGTATTAAAAAAACCCCAAATTTTCAGCAAAAACTGTGTTATAGTGCATGAGTTGCTAAAAGAATTTATTTAATTGCACAGTGATAAAAGAAAAAAAATCTAACGTTCACAAGTTGTGAAATTTAACTCCACTTAACAACTTGTAAACATTTGAGTCACATGCACCTTCCCAAGAGTTTTACTGAACAACTGTCCTCATTAGCAAATAAAACTGTGTCTCATTATGGACCAGAGATTTACTATTTGTCCAGGGATTAATTAAAAATGTGAGACAGTTAATAACAACATCATGTAATCAAACTTCTGAGGGGCTCATTAAAAATATGTTTGACAAAGTAATCAGGCTGATGTAATTCTGCCTAGGCAGTAATAGTTTTATTGCAGAACCCTTACACTGAAATATAATTTCCATTAATTTTGTAGTTTTATATGATGGTATATGATATTACTGTATTAATAAAGCCCTTGTGTGATTTAAAGTAATTAAACAGAAGAGCAGCTGGGAGCCATAATTCATTTGAATATTTGGCACCATCATGTGATTACAATTTAAAGAAATCACTGGAAACTGAAAGAAACTTTCCAAAACATCTCTTCTTTAAATTAAAGGCATTGTTGTCATCAAAAGCACTGATCATCATAACGAGTCACATGCATAATGAAGAGTACAGAAACTAGAACAAACTGGTTGTTTTGTGTCTGAAGGCATTTTTCTTGAAGGCATTTTTCTTGAATGAGCGGCCTCTAAACTACAGCAGCCTTTCCAAAAACGACATCAGTCTCACGTCAAGTACTGCCGGTATTTGGACTCTTTAATATCCTATTTGGCTTCCTTGTCTGTTCTTCTAATTGACTTATGCTGATTTTGGCATTTTGGTGGCACCTCTACAGCAATGCCTCTAACGCTAGTTTATTTTGCTATTTTATTTACATACTAAATGCAAACGATCCTTAATATCTCAACACCGTAGAATTTCTGTACATGTGATATTGTTGCTCTATTTTTGTACAGCCATTGTTAATCTCAGAGGTGAGAGAGGTGACGTACACAAGTCACGGTCTTGGTGACTTTAATAAAGCAAGAGAAGCACAACAGTTCTGAGCTCTGAAGTTGAACATTACATGCTGTCCAACCTGCCATTTCTGTAAATGCTGACTTAATTTTCCAATAATGTAAATTCATAATTGTTTTTTTCTTTTTTTCTTTTTACTTCTGAAGGTGAAAATGGAAAATGAGTCCTTCGAATTTAGTTCTGAGTTAACCCTTGATCCATTTGTTATCCCCCCTGGAGGAAAGTATCCTATAGTTTTTCTTGGTATTGTCATTTATATTTTTGGAATTTCCTGCAACCTGACCTTGCTGGCTCTAATCATACTGAACAAAAACCTTCACAAACCCATGTATTTCATCCTGTTTAGTCTTCCACTCAATGATCTCATAGGACTTTCTGCAATGCTGCCAAAAGTACTTTCAGATATTGTTATGGAGACACAGAAAACGGACTATCCTCTTTGTGTGTTACAGGCATTCCTGCTGCACATGTATGGCGGTGGAATTTTGTTTATTCTTGCAGCAATGTCCTTCGACCGCTACGTTGCCATCTGCGTGCCGTTACGTTATAGCTCTATCATGATGCCAAGAGTTGTTAGCTGTATTATTGCTCTAGTTTGGGGTCTTGATTTTGTCTTGATTGCATCCCTCTTCTCTTTGCAGACGAGGCTTCCCAGGTGCAGATATGTTATCATGAATGTGTTTTGTGATAACCCATCTCTCCTGAAGCTCACGTGTGGAAACACAACAGTCAATAATATCGTAGGACTGTTCAACACGGCCGTCATGCAAGTTGTAAGCGTGTCCATTCAGGCATGTTCCTATATTAAAATTCTCATCACATGTGTGGTTACAAGGAAATCAGAAGCAAAGGCAAAAGCGGTCAACACGTGTATGGCTCAGTTAGTTATACTGGTCATATTTGAGGTCGTGGGAACTTTCACGATTTTATCTCACAGGTTCAAAAATGTCTCAGTTGACATACAAAAGATAATGGGCATGCTGAATATTTATTGTGCCTCCACTTCTTAATCCAATTGTGTATGGTTTGTATACAAGTGAAATACGAAACACTCTCCTGAGAATCTTGAAAAAAAGAATATCCATCTAAATCTTTAACATCAGATTCTTCTGGTTTGAACTGCAGCTACCATTAAATTCTGCGTTAGCACTTTGGAAACTGCATCATCTACACATGAAAGCATAATAATAACACAAACCTGAACAGAAACAGAAACATTCTGCAGTTTTTTTTTTAGTGTATGACAGGAAATTGGATTGTTATAGTTAATATAGTTTTGACTCAGTACCACTTATAAGATGCAAATGTGGGGAAAACATTCATCCCAGTTACAATCAATGAGTCTTAAGAGTGTTATGACCCACATGATAGTAATGAGATAAAACTTTGTGAAAGTCTGTGCATCAAACTGCAGTCATAAAAATTTTGTCTCTTTTTCTTTTGATCTCTCTGCTCAAAGCACATTTTTGTTTAAAGGCTGAAAATGCTCTGTGTTCACTACTTGTTTCAATCATCTTCATTTTTAATTATAGCATATTGAAATACTGTTACAGAGTCTGTGTTCATTTTTACTTACAGAGAGTTAAAAACACAAAATGCAAGAGAGAGAAATATGATGTTTCCAGTGTGATTTATTCAAGTTGATTCGAGTTCACTTCACTTTTTAAACTTTATGTAACGTACTGAATCTGGGTCAGCACGTAGGTGCCTTTACTGTCGCCCAGCTTGACATGAAGCCTCTGACTGCAGCCTGTTGTGATGACTCCCCAACCCCGCCACTTCATCCTTAACCAAATCTCCCTGTAAAATTTACAGGAGAGGGATATTACTTTTGGTAGTGTAATTTTTCTGGTTTTCATTTATAATCCGCTTGTTTTACTGACCAATCCCATTTGAGACTGCTCTGGCTTCACAGAGGGAAAGCAGATAAAGGGGATGTCTTTACCAAAATGCAATCATTAAACTGCCAACTCTTGTCTAACAACCATTTGTAACAAGGACCATAAATTAAAATCTCCAAAGGTTGGTTAGGAGACTAACGGATGGGTTCTCAGATTGCCTTTATGTTAAACCCTGTTGTAAGTGGTGGGAGATAGGGAACACAATCCTTAAATAAATTAAAGAAATTCTATTCTATTTTATTTATATAGCACCAAATCACAACAAACAGTCGCTTCAAGGCACTTTATATTGTAAAGTAAGGACCCTACAATAATACAAAGAAAACCCAACAGTCAAATCAACCCCCTATGAGCAAGCACTTGGCAACAGTGGTAAGGAAAAACTCCCTTTTAACAGGAAGTAAACCTCTGGCCAAACCAGGCTCAGGGAGCCTGCGAGAACTGCAGCCAGTTCAGTAATATTTTATCTTCAAGGAACTGATCTGCAAACTTTAGTTAGTCCCTCTTACCAGAGCCTAAGAATCTCCATGGAAAAATGAGGCAGTCATTAGTCACTATCAAGTATGCTGAGGTTGTGCGTCTATCCACTGCTATTCTGCAGAGGGCTGAACCATTGCAATATTAAAAAGTAGATATGGATACAAACTAGGAGGTGACATGGATTCAGAAATATAGCTCATAAACGAGCTAAATGGTAGCGTAAAGGCAGGGCCCCAGACAGCAGAAAGCACAGTGAATAGGAGAAAGAGGAAACAATGTGGAAGACTATGCCCCTCCATGGGATGCATCACCAGAAGATCGAGGAAGTCACTGATGTCAATAAATCCTCTCCATGTCCAGAAGGGGCTGGTGTAAAACACAACACAGAGATTCTTTGTGGTCTTAAGGCAGCACAAGAACAGACCCTAATTATTGGCGAAATAGAGGCAAGCAGGAGACAGTGCAGGCTGTGAGTTGGAATAGCTTGGTCTTTACCAAAATACCAAGATAGGGAAAATAGACATCTGTGTCTAGTATGGCTTAGAAGTACTCAAGTCCCAACATGCACCAACAAAAGTGGCTGAGAACCACAGAAGTAAAATCCTGGGACTTCAAATTCCAGGCTAACAAGCACCTGCTGGCTAACCAAAAGGAGAGGTGGTCAAGATGCAGCATAACATGGCAGTCATGAAAGTCAATCTGAGCTCATAGATGTTTAAAATACGTGTATGTAATTGTTTCGATTTGGAAAAAATTCCATAAGTTACATTTTCGGCAATACTTCCTTTTTAACATTAAAGGAAGATTCAGTTGAATTCATTTCAATTCAATTTTTTTTATATAGCAACAAATCACAACAAACAGTCCTACAGTAATTGCAAAGAAAATCTCAACACTCAAAACGACTCCCTATGAGCAAGCATTTGGCGACAGTGGGAAGAGAAAAACTCCATTCTAACACGAAGAAGCCTCCAGCAGAACCAGGCTCAGGGAGGGGCTGCCGCGACTGGTTGAGGCTGAGGGGAGAAAGAGGACAAAAGACACACTGTGGAAGAGAGCCAGATATTAATAATAACTAAAGTGCAGGATAAAGTGCAGAAATCACAAAAGTGCTGCATGCAAAAATGATTCATGAGGTATAGCTCAAATATTTTTTCTGAACAAAAGTAAAACTTTACATGGGACTTACTTCATGCTCTCACAACAACCCTCGTGGGGCATCTGTGGGTTACATAAAGATCAACACCATTACTAGTGATAACAGCACCGTGTGGGTGAGGACAAGGTGAAGAAACCACAGGTAAAACTATCTCTGTGCATCACAATCAAATTGAAGCTGCTTGTTAATTTTAAATCATTTAATTTAACTGAAGCTTCTTGATGATACAATTGGGACAAACTGAAGTTTCAACTTAAAGCCTGTATAATTATGTATACTAATTCAAGTTCAAGGAACCTTCTAACACTGGAAACATTGGGCTTATCTAGCAAACATGTCTACCCAGGGTTTGTATTTGGAACATTTACCTATTTAATTATTGTGTTTTGCAATTTATTGGTATTAACGGCTATTGCTATGAATAAAAAGCTGCATAAGCCCATGTTTATCCTGCTGTTCAACTTGCCCATCAGTGACATGGTGGGTGCCACAGCTTTTTTCCCTCATCTCCTTTTTAGCATGGTGACGGAGAACCGGCTGATTTCCCACCCTGCGTGTATTATTCAGGCTTTTCTGATTCATGTTTACGGCACAGGAAATCTGCTGATCTTGAGTGCCATGGCTTATGACAGATATATTGCTATATGTTTTCCACTCAGATATACAACCATTATGAATTCACAGAATTTAATGAAAATTATTATCATAATATGGTTTCTAAATTTGTCAATGATGGTTACATTATTTACGCTGCTCACACGTTTTGAAACTTGCAGGACAAACATTGTGGATTTATACTGCAACAATCAGTCGTTAGTGAAATTAATCTGCGAGGACACCAGCGTGAACAACTACTACGGATTAGCAACTATATTTGTGCTCATGGGAGGCCCATTGTTAGTGATTGTGTATACATATGCACAGATCTTGCGCACGTGTGTCATTACTAATCATACAGACGCCCGCCGAAAAGCCATTCAGACATGTGGTACGCATTTAGTTGTTTTCTTAATCTTACAAATCAACACCAGCTTTACGTTCATCACTCACCGCATTGTGAATGCGTCCCCTGCTCTGAGGCGGGCGTTTGGTGTGTCTGTTCTGATTTTCCCCCCTTTTCTGGACCCAATTATATATGGACTGAAAACTAAAGAGCTAAAGCGATGCATAGTAACATTCCTAAAAAGAAATGTGGGTGCAACAATGTAGCCACTTTTCCATTTGAATTCGAAGTTTCAGATCAGGTAAAATTCTGTTTTAATGGATATGATGATCATAACTTGATTTGTTTTTTTGGTATGATTTTATCCTTTGAGTACTAATAATTTACATACATACATAAAATATTTGTTATGCATGCTTAAACATGGACAATAAAAATAGGACCTTACATATTTCTTCATTCTGATGATTATATTATATTAGACTGTAGCACTTAAAACAAATAACTGAGATTATTTTTCTTGGCTGTTTTGTTGTTTTTGTTCTATTTTGTGACTGAAAGACCACTAATCAATGTAGAGAATACCCTTTATGCAAATAAATAAGTAACTACACAATTAGCACATGCAATTCATTTATTATTGTGAATATTTACTCATGTTCATTGCAACCGCTACAGGCCTGAGGTGAAGGTCTTTCTACTGGAACTAATTTAATATTAGCCTCACTAATTATTAACTAATGTTTAAATACTATATTTACTAGTGAATAAAAATATTAACTCATATTTTTATATATCCTTTCAAAAAGGCTGACAGATATGATGAGAAAATGTCATTTATTGTGTATTTTAAAAAGCATATATCCCATATATCATATATCCCACTACTGATATGACTATAGTGCCAATGGGTAAGCACATTCAATGAAATGCAAATTAAATATTTTGCTCATTCTTGTGAATTTATATGAGTTTTTATGAGCATATTTATAAGCGTATTTATGAATTTGTGTGTCGAAATGGTCTCCTGCAAGCCAAATTTGCCTACCTGAAATTTCACTGTTGACTTGGAATTAGATATGAAAATGTGATAAATGGACAGAAGTGAAGTTTGTTGTAATGTTTTTGCAGTCCCTGTGATTTTATTGATTGTGCAATAAAAAGTAAGCTTGTTTTGAAAATGCCATTGTGGTTTATTTGATTCTTTGTGACGTAGCGTCGCTGTGAACCTTGAAAATTAGACCTACTTCCTATAAATGAGAATCCAACTCCTCTGCAGTGTAAAAGAAGTTTTATTCTTGTTTTTCTTGAGTATATGTCCTTAAACTTTAGTATTTTCTTCATTAAACAGGAAGACAGAACAGCTGCAGCAGTGATGGGTAGTTGGAGCCAAAACTGTAATAAGAAAAAAAGAGCCACTGTTTTGTATACAGAAAACTTAAGTAGAAAAAAAGCTGACATCACAATTACTCGCATAAAAGTAGAAACGTATCTACAGTAAGTTGTGTAGCTACAAATGAACAGACTTGAAACCCCTGATTAATACCATAGACCTATTGGGAAACTGTTTACTGAGGTCATAGTTCAGGGGGGCCTTTTCCTCTTAGAGTCATCAACTTCTTTTAGCATCCAGAGTTGCTCCTGGTTTCAGGCTCTTCTGCACTGGCTTCACCTTATCAGCCCAGCAGGCTGTGTCCAGGGCTGGAGTGGTGACCGTGTTCTTACCACGGTCACTTTTTGTCTGTGGTGGGGGAACTCAATAGAGAAATGGTTCAGTTATTGTTATTGAATATTCAGTGCAATTCAATTTTATTTATATAGCGCCAAATCACAAAGGTGAAGACCCTACAATAACACAGAGAAAACCCAACACTCAAAACGCCCCCCTATGAGCAAACATTTGGTGACTGTGGGAAGGAAAAACTCCCTTCTAACAGGAAGAAACCTCCGGCAGAACCAGGATCAGGGAGGGGCAGTCATCTGTGACCAGTTGGGGCCAATATAACTTTTATTATCATATTCTTTATCACTCTTCTCAGTATCACTAACATTTTCCTGTGTCTGTCAACAGGCACTGCAATTTAAAGGAAACAGCAGCTAGAGCAGTTATTAATTCTGCAATTTGAATACATAATTTAATCTTTGATTTGAATAACTTTTTACATTCAACACTTTGTGTGAAGTGTGCTATACAACTCAAACAGATTTAAATGATATCTATTAATCAATATTAATACAATAATATGATATTTATATGATATATTAATATGCTAGTATATTTAATATGATTGAGAGGTATTTCACTGATGCACAGTGGTGTGCTTCAAAAAAGAAAAAAGCCTCCCTATGATATAAACAGGATCATAAAGTCAGGTTTTTTGTGTGTAATAATGGGCTTTTCTTGGTAATACGATGACATCATCATATTTAGCAATAATTACCAGATTTATTATCATTCTTCCCCAGTTTTTATGTGTTTATCGATGACCTTGAAAAACTGATGAAATTATGTTGTTCTGTGGTTCGTGACATGATATTACATTTCTGAGCCTTCATAAACCCCCAGTGAGCCATCACAATCTAAAGATGATAACACCCCAACACTCCAGAGAGCTGCTTGCTGTTCAACAACACATCTATAAAGCCTTTAATCCCCTTGAATGTCTTACCAGGTAGCCGTGACCAGCGCTTTGTGCGCGTGTGTTTTAAATACGTTTATTCTGCTTTGAAGTGAATGACTGCTTCATGTATGTTCTCACTGTATATTCTAATTCCGGGGTATTATACATTATATACGATGTGTGATGCTTAACTGAAATATGCATGGACTCAACGTTTTGCAGAAGGATGCATTCATCTTTTATATTGATAAGTTATGTCCTTTGGAGAGGGAGTTTACAGTTTATTAATTATGAATGAAATGAGATTGTAACATTTAACTTTGGTGGTCTTTGGATGCATTTTCTATGATGTCTTTTGGTGTGATTGCTAATTTGAGGCGTTTAAATAGTTAACAGAGATGCTGTGATTGATTTCTCAACTTTATCGGGAAGAAGAGCTAAAACAAACAAACAAAAAATGGACGACCTGCACAACACATCCTCTCTTTTACACTTAAATGGCTTTAATCTTTCTTCTGACACTGTTTTTCCCGCATTTCTTTTCGCCACTCTCAACTACATGATCATACTTTTTTGCAACCTCACTCTGATCCTCACCATTGTGCTGAATAAATCTCTGCATCAGCCAGTGTACCTGATTCTGCTGAACCTTCCCATTTATGACCTCATAGGTTCGTCAGCCCTCTTCCCACAGCTCATCAAAGAAATACTGAGAAACAGTGGGACGATGCAGTACTCAGCTTGTGTTGCTCAAGCTTTCTTTATCCACATCTATGCAGCCGGCACTGTGTTCAATCTGAGTGCAATGGCATATGATAGATACCTTGCCATATGTTACCCATTGCATTACAGTACTGTGATGACTAGTTCCCACATTATGAGAATAATCACCATTGTATGGATGAGTTGTTTGGTTTTAATAGGTGTGCTTTTCTTCCTACTGTTGCGTTTGCCTCGTTGTCGATCAGAAATGACCAACCCCTACTGTGATAATCCATCTTTACTGACTTTGGCTGCGCCAACACAACTATAAATAATATCTATGGACTTTTTATAGTTGCTCTTTCACAACTGGTTGCTAATGGAATGGTTTTTTATACGTATCTCCAGATCCTTCTAACATGCTTCAGATCAAAACGATCAGACACAAAAGCCAAAGCGCTGCAGACGTGTGCCACACATCTGATTGTTTTTCTCTTGTTAGAGTGTCTCGGTCTTTTCACCATCATATCATACAGACTGAGTGATATTTCACCTCATTTCAGAAGATTTATGGGATTGTCAACATTAATTTTTCCTCCAACACTGAATCCAATCATCTACGGACTTAAAACAAAGGAAATTCGAGAAAAGGCAGCACACTTTTTTAAGAGTAGGATCCTTTCATCTTAATGTCTTTTAAGTGAGTCTTACTCAACATGCTGAAACATTTCACATTTTTCATCTTCACTTATTTATTCTGACTTATTTGTCCTACAGTGTACTGTATGTTATTGTTAACCCCGTCGCTTCCTCTCCTCTTCTCTTCTCTTCTTTTCCCTTCTCTTCTCTTTCTCTTCTCTTCTCTTCTCTTCTCTTATATGTTTCTGACATTAATTTCAAAATAATCCATATGAAAACAGTATATGGAATCATTTATCTGCTTTAGAATCATATTTTGTCAAATGATATGATTACCCAAGCACCAGATAATATACTGTTTTTATACATTCATTGTTATCAAATATGAAGTTTTTGCTATTGTAATATGTGTTGTTGTTATTATTATTATTGTACTGCATTAACCATTTAAAGTTTTGGTCACAAAACATAACATACTTATTTTAGCATCACTTATGTTATCCATAACTGCACTGGAAAGACAATATTTGTATAAAATAAGGAAGTTTGTTGAAGACTCTGAGAGACTTTAACTAAAAAATAGGAATGTATTTTTATTCAAACATTGTACTGATTAAAATCCAGAATAAAGAGCAAACTTAGTTTAGTTTTCTACAGGTCAATCGAGGTATCAAATATGCAGCTCATTAGATATTAATTAATTTGAATGCTGCAGCTTGTTTTCAGGCACATATATAGTCATTTTAAAGGAAATGTAAATCACCGTAAATTTAGACTAAAGTAAAAAACTGACCTGCACACGAGGTGGAATCTGACAAAGGTGTGATTCAGTGCTAAAAACATTTCATTACAAATAAAATCAAACAAAAAGTAAAGTCTGTGAATGATGTTTAAAATTCCTTCTTCATCCTGCTGTACTGTATAATCGGGATACACCCAGAGAGTGCCACCAATGCATTCTGAACTAATTAATAGCAACATATAAACAGAAAATGTATGACCTTGATTTTGTTCAGTGCTGATGAACCGTATGTCTCCACTTTGTGTGATTTGCTGCCCTCTGGGTGCTCTTTGAAGGTTAAATTTGAGCGGGGAGGTCTGTCGTGAAGAACATCACCACTAGTAACTAATATATAGTTACAAATTTCATTTGATGTATGCTTATTTGTCTGGCTACTACCCTCCATTTCTTTAGAGTAACACTGGTCATTTGACACCAATTTCTTACATGTTCTGAACACACTTGACCAACAAAGGCAATTTTAATTAAGAATAATGGTATTTTCCATTTTTTTAACACTTAAAAGTTTCTTGTAAATTATAAATCCATCCAAACATTACACTGTTTATCAATAAGTTTCTTTGAATAATCGCATTTGTACTACAGAAATACACTTGATCTTATTAAGAAAGCACACACACATAACTACAAATTTACCACATCTATCATGAATACTTTGTCTCCACCTTGTGGTGAAATTTGACAATGCACAGCTTGATACCTTGACAGAATTAAGATTCAAAATATCTACTCGGTTGCCTTCTGCTGTAAAGAAACATTTCATTATCTCTATTTTTTTATTTTCATTTTTACTGTCACAAGAAGCTAATAAATTAGACATAGATAAGTAAGGTCTCTTATCAAGCAACTGGTCAATTGAACTTTGTATTTTACTAGTTATAAATTTTGTCACATGGGCCTGTTGCTACCTGGATGTGATGTCTCAACCAGCAATATTCTGTTTTTGTCTTGTTATTTTTCTTATTCCGAAGGCTATTCTGCAGCTAGGCTAACAACCTCCTGAAGCTCTGTTTTCCTCTTCACTAAACATCAAATCAAAAATATACAAAAATGCTGGCCATTGTATGATCAGGGCAGGGTTGTCTTCTTAACATCCTCGTCAGGTTGGGTTGGTGATTTTACCGCTGAAGTCGACTTGTCAAAAACTGCAGTCATTTTTTTTTCTTTGGGAGCTTTAATGTTGTTCTGTTGGTGGCCCAGCATTTTCAGCTGTGGACTTTCAAATTCTGTCATGTAATGTCTTTATTTGATCCACAGTTTAGTGATTATTTATTTAGTCATTGCAGGTCTTGGTTATCTGAGTTCTGTTCTGGGTTATAGCTTATTAATATTTCATTCTTTATTTCTTGTGTTCTGTGTCAGATCTGGGTTTCTGTCACGTTTGGTCATTTCCTGTTTAATTTTGTCCCTTCTGTTGTGTGAGTTTTGTTCAGTTCAGCTTGTCTCATGAGTCAGATTCTGTTCACCTGTGTCTTATTTTCCCCAGTTGTGTCCTCTCTTCCCAAGTTTTCCTCAGTTTCCTGTTGCGTCTTCGCTCATGGTAGTGTTTTTCCAAGAATCCTAGTCAGCTGGAGTATTTGCTTCTTAGGAGTCTTTCCATGTTTCCTTGTACTTCATGAATAATCAGCAATAAAGCTGAGTTTGCTGTATTTTATTATTTTCTTTGGTTTATGTTCAGCCTCCTGAGTCCTGCATTTGGGTCCACACTAAGTGTTTTCATTGGACAGTGACCTTCTGGTGAAGGTCCAGCTTTCACCAAAAGGAACTAATGTAAAACAATACACAATATCACTCATACAAATGAAAAAGATAAGATTTTATATATATTTTTTGCCTTCTCTTAAAATGTAAAGAAAGCCAACTCCAGCTGTCATAGGACGAGAGGCAGGGCACACCCTGAACAGGTCTCCAGCCTTTTACGGGGCTAACACAGAGAGACAGACAACCATTCATACCTATGGGCAATTTAGAATCACCAGTTAACCTAACCCCAAGTAACTGCATGTCTTTGGGCTGTGGGAGGAAACCGGAGTACCCGCAGAAAACCCACACAGACACAGGAAAAACATGCAAATTCCACACAGAAAGGCCCGGACCAAAGTGGATTTGAACCCACGACACCACTGTGCTGGCCTCATAAAATTTAATTCACAATACAATACGAAAACATGTCACACAGCTCTCAAAACACTGACAAGAAGTATTTTAAGAAAAAAGAAGGAAAAAAATTGTTTTGAATTCGATAGCAGCAGCATGTCTTAAAAGTTGGGAGGCGGCCATATTTACCACTGTGTAGCATTTTAGTCCATGTATTATACTGATTACACTTGTTTCCGCTACCTATTATCAGTCATAGGAGTATTTCTAGATGTTTTCAGCGCCTTTCATTAAATCCAACTTATGAAGGAAGACACAGTTTTTCTCTTCTGCTTCAGTTGGACTAGTGTTATTCACTGCTCAAGGGAATCTTGAAAAAAACAAACACCTTAAGCATCTTCAGCTAATCTAGTTTTACTTAAAAAAGGAATATGACATAGAAGGTGGCGATCAGTCGACAACACTCCCCCTCTCTTCATCCGAGTGTCCAGAACAAGATCAGTGTTCTGTGGTCTGATGATATGTCTGATGTGGAAACTGAAGAGAGTCGAGGAAAGTGATCGGGGGTGGGGGTGGGGCTTACAGATGGAGGACAGAGAACCAGCTGCAGCTGAACCATGTTAGTGGAGTCTGGAGGGTCTCAGAACCACCTCGGGCTATAAGGAACACAGTTCTCAGCCTGTAAGGGACACAAAGTGTTTGAATGAATTCAATTCAATTCAATTCAATTTTATTTATATAGCACCAAATCACAACAAACAGTCGCCTCAAGGCGGGTAAAGACCCTACAATAACACAGAGAAACATTCAAAATCGACCCCCTATGAGCAAGCACTTGGCGACGGTAGGAAGGAAAAACTCCCTTTTAACAGGAAGAAACCTCCAGCAGAACCAGGCTCAGGGAGGGGCAGTCATCTGCTGCGACCGGTTGGGGCTGAGGGGAAAGAGACAGGACAAAAGACATGCTGTGGAAGAGAGGCAGAGATTAATAATAATGATTAAATACAGAGTGAAGTATACACAAGTAAATAAAGGTGAATGAGAAGAAACAGTGCATTATGGGACCCCCCCCCTCGGCAGCCTTGGCCTATAGCAGCATAACTAAGGGGTGGTTCAGGGTCATCTGATCCAGTCCTAACTATAAGCTTGATCAAGAAGGAAAGTTTTAAGCCTAATCTTGAAAATAGAAATTTTTGGGTTTGATTCATCATCTGCCCCTCTCCCAGGTAAGCCCTCTCACATTAAACCAGGTGAGGTGTGAACTCCGGAGGATTAAAGCGAGGAAGGCGGCAGGTCCAGATGGCATCAGCTCCAGACTTCTCAATTCTTGTGTAGATCAACTGTGCAGGATCAACAGCTACAGGCCAGTGGCTGTGACATAACACCTAGAGGCTGGTCCTTGCTCATCTTTGGCCCCAGGTGAGCTCAGCCTAGCATTGGGGTGGATGATGGAACACTGCGAAAATCATGTTTTTGATTTCTCCGGGTCTTTCAGTACCATTGAACCCATAATCCTGAGGGACAAGCTTGAGTACAGGTGTGGACTATCACTTCACCACATGGGCTGAAGACTTTTCATTTCCATCAAACGACGTGGCATCTTTTCATTGAAACTGCATCTATTTATTCCCACTCTGTCAGCTCCTGTAATAATGTGAATTTCCCAACTGTGGGACTAATAAAGGCTAACTTATTTTTATAGCACCCTTCTATTCTACGTGGAGCTCTGACACACACTTACATACAGCACATAGTCCTATACCATTAAAGGCTTTCTAGCTATTGAAGACTAATCAAATCTTGGGCCACAGCTGGTCCTGAACCACATTTTAAATGCACTGGTATTTGTACAGCATTCACACGAATGTGCTATGGATTAATATCAGAATATAAGAATACTTTCTTTGTTTGGACTGAACTTTGTTACAAAACAAGACAACTGTCAGTGCGTTGTGGTTACCTAGAAATTGTTTTCATCTTTAGTTTGCTCATTAGGTTAATGATTCCTTTGTTTACAAAGCATTGATGGGAAAGATGTGTCATACTCAGCTCTCTAGAGTGATTTATTCTCAGTGCCTAGCACCGGTAATGAATCTCATAGGGTCTGGTGACACAATACTTGTCTTGTTTTTAATGTTAGAATTTATAGTTCATTTTAATTTTAGTATATAATTTTAGTAGATCCATTATTCATTTTATTTCTCCCTGTTGTGTGTAGTTTGGTGGCTTTAAGCAAGGTCCATTAAACAATCCAAGAAGGCTGGACAGTCCCTCGCCCAAGTTACCTTGATCTTGTCTAGGGATGGTTCAAGGTCAACTGATCTCAATACACATATATTGAACAAACTTATTAGAACACTATCCTAAAAAGTCATCACATGATACAAGCTTTGATTTACACATGTAACAACATATACAAAGTAAAAACTAGGCTTCATTGATCCAGAAATTCAACACAGAAATTCAGCCAGTCTAAGGTTATCTTTCGTTGCTCCTTCCGCTGATTGTCTGCTCTCCAATTCATCTCTGAACCCCAACGGTGGGTTTTTCGCTCACGACTGTCTTCCAGGCCTTGGAATATACTTTGCTGCTCTGCGGATTTCGGGCTTCCTGCAACAAGGCAAGTGAGTTTGGCTGTTAAGTGCAATTTCTCAGCTTTCAGAAGCCATTTTAATTTTTCCCATACAGCAAACCGTCACTTCGAATTCGAATTCGAAGTGCGCTTGGGCAAATTTGTTGGTGACGACATGTTTGATGTTAAAGGTACAAATCCTAAAGACAAATTTCCTACATAGCAAACCTACTTAAGGGACAGCCATCTGTGAACCCTCTAAATACTAGACTCACCCGCGCTGATTAAATCACCAGCAGTTTCACTGGTTTCAGGTTAGCTTCAGGTTTAGCATTTCTCCAGTCTTAGAGTCGCAGTCGCAGAGCATTGTATGATGTCACAAAAATGTGACTGGTTATTTTCAGTGATGGTCCTGGAACATCATTAATTAGTAAAGTGATTTTTTTTCTTTGTGTTTTGCAAATTTGTTTCTTTTTATGAAGTTTTTTTTTTTTTGAAAAGAAATGCTTGTGTATTAAATTTGTGGAGTAACCACACTGTAATAATATGTTAGGCCAACTTGCTTTCAGGAAGGAATAATGGCTGGGACCAACAACTGCAAGAAACTGAGCTAACTTCATATTTAGAATAGTATAATAACTGGGCCAACTGGACCCCAAGGAGAAATATTAAATTGGCCCGACAGCTATAATAAAAGTGTGCTAACTCTATATTTTACCTTGGAGAAAAAAATGGGCCAACTTTGTCCCAAGAAACATAAATAAGTTGAGCTAACTTAAAAAAAACTGAATTATAAAGTTCTGCCAATATTTAACTGTGTACATGTGGTGTCAACTAAATGGCAATGTAAAATTCTGTGGTTGCCCAACAATTTATAACGTGGTTGAGTAAATTAAAAAAAGTTAGTTACACAATTAGTTTTTTACTTTAAATCCCTGTTTTATTCCTCCACTGCCGAGATTACCCAACAATACTTTATGTGCATGTGTATTCTGCTCTAAAGAAATATATATGGTAAAAAAAATTTAAAAAAGTGAGCTTGCTATTCCATTAACAGATTAAATTTCTACTGAATAATTAAAGGAATTGTTTGCTGCCATCTGGGTCACTAATCTCACAGGTCTGTCAGTAAACTGGGTCTGATTTCTCCTGATTTTTTCTCCAGTTTCTGCCTCCTGCATTTTGTCTTGTCAGGTTTGAGCTGAATAATGTTTTTTCTTTAGAAATTAGGATTCAGCTTCATCTGGTGAAAATTCAAGCTGGGTAAATGACAGCAGACATAAACTAAATGATATATTTTATGTCAAACTTTTATTCTGTCCATGATGATGAGAAGTGGAGAGTGGACCAAGCTGATTAAAATTCCTTTACTTTACTCCTGTTTTTTAATTATATATTATTAGATTCTTTTTTTAAAATTAAATATGAGCAGCAATGCAGCACAGTGGGGCAGTGATTAGCACTGCTGCCTCACAGTTAAAATAACATCTAGAAGGTCTGGGTTTGATTCCACCTTGGCCCAGGCCTCTCTCTCTCTGTGTGGAGTTTGCATGTTCTCCCCGTGTCTGTGTGGGTTTCCTCCCACAGTCCAAAGACATGCACTTACTGGGGTTAGGTTAATTGGCTACTCTAAATTGCCCATAGGTGTGAATGAGAGCATGAATATGAGTGTGAAAGGCTGTCTGTCTCTCTGTGTTAGCCCTGGGACAGGTTGGTGACCTGTACAGGGTGTACCCTGCCTCTCGCCCTATGTCAGCTGGGATAGGCTCCAGCCCCCCCCCCGCGACCCTGACCAGGATGGATGGATGGATGATCAGCAATGACACATGTTCATATTCCTTGATCTGCTCCTTACTCGTTGACATGGTGAATTCTGCTATTGGAGTGCCATTGATGAGGACCCTTTCCTTACTCACGTGAGCTTAACTCAAGGTGAGCATAGTCAGAGTTGATTGAACTGATTTTGATCAGGTGTTTTGAAATGGGAAACTCATAGTACGTTGAACATGCTTCCTGGAAAAGGGCCCTGTTCTGCTAAAATTAAAAAAGCTCAGCATTAAAGTTGTTCTTTAGTTTCCTCCTTGTTTCCAAGTTCGGCAATCGGGGTCCAACTCCAGCATGCAACACAGTCGACACATGACAGGGACCATGTACGAAAAACATTTCCTAATAGAAGAGAAGTGTCGTACCAGGTTTAGCTGCAAGCTTCACGAGTAGATGATTTATTTAAATAAAAATGTTTACAAATCTGCAATATTTTTTAAATTAAACATTTGCTGCTTTTTTTCAGGTAGTAAATAATTATCTTTGGGGGATGTAAAATCACATTTGTCTTTTTAAATTTTTATTGTTTTTTTGTATTCTTTGCATGCAAAATATTTTGAGGTAAATATAAAAAAAAATCGAGAGTAAAATTTTTTAATGATACTGAAAATGATTAATTGCAGGAAATGTTAAGTATATAGATGCTGCATATAATTGTGCCCACAACATCAGAAACAGGTTGATTTAAATTGCAATGAAGTCAAGGAAATAATTTAAATCTTTTTTCAAAACTTTTAGGAGTTGAAGCTGAGGGTGCTCACGTGGTAATGAAAACCCTAAAATAAAAACAATGTTTCTTCCTTCTACCTACGCTGTCTCCCAGAATCTGCTCCATGTACTTGGAATTGTTGTGGGAGACTCGTATTGCCACCCTGGAGGAGTTGGACTACCTGTGCAACCTCTGAAGTGTCCAGGTATCACCTAATGCTACCAGCAGGGACACTGACTGTAGGCAAATGCAAAACTAGTGGAAAAAACAGTCAGTAAAGATGAGGAGGGAAAAAATGTCAGTGGCCTCCACCTGTAACACCAGGTTCTCTTATTATTGCCCCTCTAGTGCACATGTTGTTAATGTCATTAACACCAAAAGCAGCTGAAAGTGATTAACAACCCCCTCTGCCACTTATCTGACCAGATCAATATCCCAGAAGTTTGACTCTGATTAAAAAGTGTTCCTTGAATTTTTTTTTGAGCAGTTTATAATTGGACTGACAACAGTGTAACAATCAAGAGAAACATTGTTTTATATAATCTCTGAGCAAAAACAATGAAGATGACATTTTCCATACTGGGGATTACAGCTAGAAGACATGTTATCAGATTAATCATGCCAATGGGTTTACACCTTCTGAGTCAAAAACATATAATAAAGTAAAATTAATTGTAACTGCTGCTGTAATTGCGCGTGTTTTTACAACATCTGCACTGATACGAGTATTTCTGAAGAGTTATACTATGATGTTATTGTTTCTTTTATGTGTTTTTCTGTCTTGACTTGAGGTCTTAAACTATTATAGACAGAAATTGCTGTGGACATCATTTGTGATGCTTGATTGCTACCTAGTGGTATTTCAGCTTTACTGCAGCAGTGTTAATGGTGAGAGGATTGAATTTGGTGAAGTACTGCACTTTGTGGAACCTCTGATTCATGAGGTAGAGCGTTCACTGGCAATATGGTTCAATTCCATGATGTAGTGCAGTGGTTCCCAAAGTCAAGAGTGCTGCGGCTCGCTTAAAAAACAGAAACTCTCCTGCTGCAATACGTTCAAGGCCCAGCAGGGGCCACACTTTAGGAACCACTGATGTAGTGTGGACGCTACCACAGCTGGAACTATGCTGCAGCAATCATAAATGCAATTTATTTAGAAATGTCACATTTAATATTTTCCTGACATTTAACAGACAAAATCGTTGCATGCAAAATTTAATAAATATTAATAGAAATGTTCCTCAGAGACACCCTCACAGTTATGTTAAAACAGTCACGATCAGAGGGACTTAGAAAACAGCACCAGTGTTTTACAACAAAACGGATAGAAAGTTAGGTAATGAATTAGTGAGTATAAGCCATCAATTCAGCACAATATTTAGACTGTAAAATGATGCAGCTTTTATAAGTATGTACACTCATAATTCACAAGAATCTAGTCAGATATGTCAACTTTTCTTCTGAATATCTTGAAAATCTTATTTTTAATTTCCTTTGTCCTGAAACAGTACACAAAAGGATTTACAAGAGTTGGACCGGGGATGCTCCCAATCAATAAACCCTGACGTTCCTCAAGTGTTAATACCACACCCACTCTGGTCAGGACAATGAGCACAAATAATGGAGAGTAATAACATATTACCACAATTAAGTGACTCACACAGGTACTTGCCATTTTCTTCCTGTCCTTTGAGAAAACTTTCATTAAAAATGCAATCACAAAATATGAAAGGCCAATGAAAAAAAAAGTGGAAAAAAAAAAACATTACCACTGTAACTAGATTGAATTGCATTTGTTAAATAACTGTGGTATTGAAACGGACAAATTATAGCAATTAATCTATCAAATGCCATAACTGCTAAGGCAAATGTCTCCATCACTCCTGCCCAGTCGAAAATACACATTTGAATGAAGCACTCTGCATAGGATATGGTAGTAACACCAGCAAGTAGAACCCCAGCCATTGTTGGAGTGGTGCTGGAGGTGTACATTATATCAACAACAGCAAGGTGGCAAATTAGAAGATACGTTGGTTTATGTAATCTCTTGTCAAAAATAACGAAGAGGATATTTACCACATTGGCGGTAACAGCAAGCAGATAGGTTACCAACATAACCGCACCAACTGCCACCGGCCTTTTGACTGTGTCAAAACCACCTATAATAAAGTGTGTTACTTTGATCGTAGTATTCTGTAAAGGCATAGTCAATAAAATATTTACAAGAAGTTTCAAGATGCAGCTGAAGGAGCAGAAAAACAGTAAACTATTTCTCTCAAAGCATCAAATGCTTAATTATATTGCAAACCGTGAACAATCACAAACAGTTGTTACCAAATTTCACAAAAATATCACTGACCTCTGCCAAACAGGTTTGTGGTCACAAGATAATATCTAAGCTTTGGGTTTTTAAGGCTCACAAGAACAGTACGTTTTCAATAGGTACCTCCCTCATCCAGTCACACCGGCTATAGGGCTTGGCAATCCCTCTATCATTTCCATATCACCATATTGCAACAGATATTATAAATCGATGAATCGTCGATTCCAAGTTCCTGAGGTCTCAAAAACTCTAAATCATGGGCTGTGAATTTTTTGATGGCAGAAATGTCAAAAACTACCCGTACAACTTGTAACAGTTTATCAAACTTGTAGTAATGTGATGTGTCGTGTGGATTTTTTAATGAGTAGACTTTACGATGAAAGCACTGGTCTATGCATAGCATGTGCTTAGAATTACGGAGGGTGCACTTTCTTTCAACCATAATCGTGGGGCTGTTACACCTTTCTTCGTTATGTTGCAATGGGCCTAGACTTCTGGGGGGTTCTCATGATGCACTAAATGTTTCTTTTCATTTACCTCTTTTTACTCTGTTTATACCCCACTCTGCATTTAATCATGAGGTATTATTAATAATCGGACTGAATGAAACATTCTCATTGAATACTTTGAATACTTTGTTCTGTACAAAGCTGAATGTGCTGACAACAAAATCACACAAAAATCATCAATGGAAATCAAATTTATTAACCAATGGAGGCCTGGATTTGGAGTCACACACAAAATTAAAGTGGAAAAACACACTACAGGCTGATCCAACTTTGATGTAATGTCCTTAAAACAAGTCAAAATGAGGCTCAGTATTGTGTGTGGCCTCCATGTTCCTGTATGACCTCCCTACAACGCCTGGGGCATGCTCCTGATGAGGTGGCGGACGGTCTCCTGAGGGATCTCCTCCCAGACCTGGACTAAAGCATCCGCCAACTCCTGGACAGTCTGTGGTGCAACGTGGTGGATGGAGCGAGACATGATGTCCCAGATGTGCTCAATCAGATTCAGGTCTGGGGAACAGGCGGGCCAGTCCATAGCTTCAATGCCTTCATCTTGCAGGAACTGCTGACACACTCCAGCCACATGAGGTCTAGCATTGTCCTGCATTAGGAGGAACCCAGGGCCAACAAGCACCAGCATATGGTCACACAAATGGTTTGAGGATCTCATCTCGGTACCTAATGGCAGTCATGCTACCTCTGGCGAGCACATGGAGGGCTGTGCGGCCCTCCAAAGAAATGCCACCCCACACCATTACTGACCCACTGCCAAACCGGTCATGCTGAAGGATGTTGCAGGCAGCAGATCGCTCTCCACGGCATCTCCAGACTCTGTCACGTCTGTCACATGTACTCAGTGTGAACCTGCTTTCATCTGTGAAGAGCACAGGGCACCAGTGGCAAATTTGCCAATCCTGGTGTTCTCTGGCAAATGCCAAGCGTCCTGCACGGTGTTGGGCTGTGAGCACAACCCCCATCTGTGGACGTCGGGCCCGCATACCATCCTCATGGAGTCGGTTTCTAACCGTTTGTGCAGACACATGCGCATTTGTGGCCTGCTGGAGGTCATTTTGCAGGGCTCTGGCAGTGCTCCTCCTGTTCCTCCTTGCACAAAGGCGGAGGTAGCGGTCCTGCTGCTGGGTTGCTGCCCTCCTACGGCCTCCTCCACGTCTCCTGGTGTACTGGCCTGTCTCCTGGTAGCGCCTCCAGCCTCTGGGCACTACGCTGACAGACACAGCAAACCTTCTTGCCACAGCTCGCATTGATGTGCCATCCTGGATGAGCTGCACTACCTGAGCCACTTGTGTGGGTTGTAGAGTCTGTCTCATGCTACCACGAGTGTGAAAGCACCACCAACATTCAAAAGTGACCAAAACATCAGCCAGAAAGCATAGGTACTGAGAAGTGGTCTGTGGTCCCCACCTGCAGAACCACTCCTTTATTGAGTGTGTCTTGCTAATTGCCAAAAATTTCCACCTGTTGTCTATTCCATTTGCACAACAGCATGTGAAATTGATTGTCAATCAGTGTTGCTTCCTAAGTGGACAGTTTGATTTCACAGAAGTTTTATTTACTTGGACTTATATTGTGTTGTTTAAGTGTTCCCTTTATTTTTTTGAGCAGTGTATTTTGTTGTA
Organism: Pterophyllum scalare; assembly: GCA_024447675.2. Lineage (NCBI taxonomy): Eukaryota > Metazoa > Chordata > Actinopteri > Cichliformes > Cichlidae > Pterophyllum > Pterophyllum scalare. Next base: position 39,695 of record JAMQGT020001603.1, on the reverse strand, counting down.
ATGGATTTGACGCATATAGCTGCAGAGTATAATTCTACGTAAGTGTTCAATGAGAATATTTCATTCATTCAGATCTAGGATGTGTTATTTGAGTGTTCCCTTTATTTTTTTGAGCAGTGTAAATTCTAATGTACTGACTTATCAATATAAATTAAGATTAAATTCAATACAGAGTCACTAAATGTTTCATATTATTTTTTCTTTCAAAATGTAGAGAGAGGGAGCAGCTGCTCAGCGTTGACTCAGCCACGGTTTCCTTTCAAACGTGGGGGTCTCCATTGCTCATCGACTCGGACACTCAGCTGTATTTTCTCAGCCTGTGGGAGCAGACAGCAGGCAGCCCATCAGACTCCTGTTGCCTCCAGAGGACGGAGCTGAAATGACTCCTCCAGCATTAATCTCTGTCTTTCTGCCTGAGTTCCCATACCGCTCATTTCCTGAACAAGACCATTTCCAGGTACTGTGGACCACAGCACAAGGCTGTTAAAGAAGCAGAGAGAAAAGGTTCTTTAGGAGAAACAGAGAGATAACTGTAGCCACTTCTGTGCTCGCAGATCCTGGGCTTCATTGCTAAAGGCTCGTATGGACCCATCCTGAAAGTCAAAGATATTTACAAAGAGAAGACCTATGCTGTTAAGGTCAGTCCAGTAGTAATTAAAGCCTGTTAAAAAATGCATGACTTTTGGACATCTTTAGTGTCATTTTCTGTATTGTTATGCAGGTTCTACCAAAGTCTGAGTTATTGAAGCATGGTGTACTGGAGCAGTCAAAGGAGGAAGTCATCATTCAGGTACAGCCTTCTCAGTGGCAGAAGTGGAAGTTAAACTACTCAAATGCATTTTAATCTGACCTATTTAGCATTTGTAAGCATTGCATACATACTATAGTACATATATACTAAAGAGTAAACAGTTTATAGCAATGAGATTTGATCAGTTCTTTACAGATGTATGGGGAGAATTAAAACCTCTGCAGGAACCCAGAGACTGAGACTAATGAGAAATGGGAAACAAATTCATTACACTGATAAACATTTAAAATGTTATATTTGCATGCAACTACATTATAGAGTGCTATAAACTATCTATGTACTACCTATAAATGGTAAATAGAGGGTCACGGTACAGTGTTCGTACTATAGCTTCTCAAAGTATAAACTTTTTTAATGTAAATCTTAATTATAATACACTTTAATTGTAAAAAAGCACAAAACATGCACAGTTATAGATGCATTGCATGTTTCTGAATGATGCCGATACATGTAATGGTTAAAGTGGACCGATTATGCTAATTTCCAGCTTCACATTTTCATTCTTGGATGCTACTCTTCAGACAGGGACTGCAAACATGCAAACCCAGCTGTAGATAAAGCTGAGGGACCAGGGAATAGGTCAGACTGATTTTATTATGAATAATAGCCGAGGTGAAAAGAGCCTTGGGGCTGTCAGCAGGCAAAGGAAGCGAGAGGTGGTGCCTGGGATGATGGCTGAGTCACAGGGCAGGGAGAGGCAAGTGGGCTGGATGCAATGATGGGCAGAGTGAGCAGGAGATGGAGACAAGCCTGAAGCCAAAGCAAGGGCAACTGCAAAAAATAGGATGCAAGATGGCAGTGATTATATTTTAGGCGTGCCCGTAGAGCACCATTTGGGGCAGAGTGGCAGAGCTCTGACTCTAACACACCAGCCTCCACACCTGCAAACGGGGAGACACAACAGCTCTCACAGCGAGAGGTGGAGGGAGCCAGAGGGGGCAGCTGATCAGGCAGACACAAAATCATTAACTTAAAGTGAGTCGCTGATGAGCCAACCAGCTTTGCATGATTCACAATTCAAAATAATCCTTATATGTCTAATTCTCGGCCTCAGTGCAGCTCCTCTGTTTATCCGCTGCCAGGGAGCTTTCTTCTGATTGGCTGTCCCTCACAAACACAAGGTTTGATCATCAGGTGGGTGGAGCTTCTGTATTCACATGACCAGTCTGATGAACTGTGGTACATTGACCTCAATATTTAAAACTTTAACCATGTTATTGTATGAGCATCTATTATAACAGCATATGTATGAGACAGAAAATAAGAAACAGCATAATGGGTCCACTTAAAGGGTTACCGTGAGATGTGTAGCATAGCTGTCTGTGCCTCCCTCGCTAAAGGTTCACTGTCAATCTGTGTGTGTCGACTATTGTATTGCAGCGGCAGCTCAAACACCCTTTTATCCACAATCTGCAGGACTGCTGGCAGATGCAGCGCCATCTCTTCATTAGTGAGTTAATAACTAGAAACGATGGCACCGTTTGACCCTCCCCGCTTCTGCTATCTTTTCTCTTATTCTATACCCCCGCCTTTGGTCCCATAGAAATATAAAGTGGTCTGCTATACAACCAAGGAGTCTTAAAAAAAAAAAACCCATTTCCCCAGCCACAGTGGGATGAACAGTTTTCTTTTTCTTTTACTTTCCCTTGCAGATTGCTACTTTCTATTATTTTTATTCTTGCCTTTGGTGACCTATATTATCCGGGTTGCTGGTTTCAGAGTGCTGAGAAGTATCTTTGTGTCTGGTCCTCCGCAGTGTGTGACTACTGCTGCACTGGTGACCTGCACACTTATTGGTTACTGAAGGGCCACTTTGGAGAGGAAGAGCTTCGGCTCATCGCTGCAGAGCTGGGCAGTGCACTGGGTTAGTCTTCTTCAATGCTCATCACACAGGCTTTAGTTCTGACTTGCACTGACACAGAAATTGTGCTTGAGTTGCATAGTTTAAAGAAAGTATTTATTCAATTATTCCTGCTCTCTCTCACGCTTGTTTCTTATTCCTAGGATTCCTGCATGACTTAGGAATCATGCACAGGGATATAAAAGTATGATGTTTTTAATTGCAATTTAGCTTTAATCATACAAGTTTCACGTCTGTTTAGAAATGTTGACGGTAACGGCTTTGCTGATTTTTCAGATGGAAAACATTCTTTTAAATGATCGAGGTAATGCTCTTCTTTATTTGTACACATATGCTTTTAAAACTGGATGATTGGATGAGTAGGGACACAAGTCAGGTTGCATTAAGCAGAAACATTTGCTGCTTCATTTCTACAAATTGGTCCCTCCCTGCATTTCGCCTCTATTCAGGTCACCTTCGACTGTCCGATTTTGGACTGTCGCGCCGTTTGAAACGAGGAGGACGAGCTTTTACAATATGTGGGACGATCCAGTACATGGGTGAGATTTGCGATCAGATCCTCTCTGATTGTTTTCCATAACTGCATTAACATGAGAGCCCCACCTGCGTTTCATTCCCCCTGGATTTAGTTGACCCAGTTATGAATGTGATGCACCTGTAACATAATCTGTGTGTTGTAACATTTTGTTCTGTCATTAGGCGCTTTTGTCAAAAAATATTTGTGTCATTTTGTGGCCCCGGTGCTTCACTATGTTCAACTTCTTTTAAAAAAATGTTAATCTGTTAAAATGTTTATTCTCTGTTTCGAGTGAACAGCTCCTGAAATTTTAAGTGGGGGTCCACACAACCATGCTGCTGACTGGTGGTCTCTTGGCATTATGCTGTTCTCACTGGCAACAGGAGAGGTGAGGCCACTTAAACTCTCTATTTCATGGCTCTGTGTGTGGAAAAGTGTGTGAAAGAACAGATTGTTTTGGTTTAAATCCATTTGTTCCTCTCCTTGTAGTTTCCGGTCCCAGCAGAAACAGACCACAGTCGCATGCTGATAAAGGTCAGAGATTTTTCTTATGCGCTGCCCGAGACCTTCAGCTCTGCTCTGATCTTACTGCTCACCGAGGTCAGTGTCCTCTGCTCGTTTTACTTTGAGGCATTTGAAAGATATATTGACGTGTTTATCTCTTTACTGATGCAGCTTTTGTGCAAGAACCCAGTGAACCGCCTTCGTAATCTGGAGTGTTTCAAGATGCAGGCATTCTTCCGTGGCATCTCGTTCGATCCTTACATCCTCCAGAAGACGCCTGTAGAATTCATCCTCGAGCTCAGGACGCACCCTGATTGGGCAGCCAAATCCACAAGAGGCTTTTCACTTGATTACTTTGATAACTTTGACTGTGAACAAATCCTTCACTCCCTCACGACTCCCACTGAAGTCGTGGGGGACTCCAAGTCTCCAACTTTGGCCAGTGTGGACCTGAACTCAGCTGCAGAGCAGACTTGCAAAGCATAAAATTGATCTGTGTTCCTGGACCCAGATTCATGAATTCCATCATCTTTAAATGTAATTGTCCAATAAAGCTTGAGTTTTAAAATAAAGTTGCATTCATTTTATACTCCATGATGTAGTTAGAGCAGCGGTTCTCAAACTATGGTGCAGGTCCTGCTGCTGCTACACATAACAAACCAGGATGTAAAACAAATGAGTAAAACTGAGCTGAATGAACAGTGGCGAAAATAAAGCAGATGATGAACACTGTGATCCTTCATTAAATTTAATCGCTGAATGGTTGAATAAACATTTTGTGTAGAGAGACTATTTACATTTATTACATTCAAAAACATCTCTTGGGCCGTGACTACATATAAGAGGCAGATGTTTAGCACGTTAAGTTTTAAAAGGGATTGTAAAGAAGCAGGTAGATGCAGGACATGTATGAATCCTGCAGATTTCTTCCAAAAGAATTACATACAGAATAAGAAAGAGGGCACACACTGTAGTCATTTAAGTTCAGTGCTTTTGCTTCTAGAACCACGGTAAAAGTAAACAGGAGAACACCAACGTGAAAAAGTTTCATTTAAATTTCTGTAAATCAGCACCAGCACAGCAAAGTAAATTAGTCCACATTTATTTTCTATTGGGTGCTTTTTCTTATCTCAGGTATACAAATGTACCTGGATACACTGTGGCCAACTGTCAGCCTTGGTTTGGCCTATTTACAGGAGCGCTCACAAACCCATTGAGGACAACCAATAATAGGACAGAAAATTGAGAACCAGATAAAGTATCATCATTAAATGCTTTTAATTAGGTAATAGAGAAAAAAGTCGAGGGTCCCGGAGGAGGCAGGCACGTGTAATTGCTGTACTTCTTGAAGTCGTGTATCTATTTAAAACTGCAGCTCCTGAATGGGAGTGCACCAACTCCTCCCACCGCTGCCTCCTGACATTGAATTCCCTCTCAGGCCCTTGTCTTAGACAGGTCCACCATGCCTGAGTTGTGGCTGTATAGTGGCAGGCAGTCCAATGACCCATATCTGTTTTTAGAGGCACACTGACCCACAATAGTGAAGAGAGGAGTCCCCTGAAATGCTGGAGAGCCTTCCCACAGAGACCCACCAAATAGTAACATTACATAACTGAACACAACAGAAAACATACAGTCCTCTGAATGCTCGTTATCCTGCAAATGTGCAGAAAGGTGCAGCTCAACACACTCAAGTAGTCGCAATCAAATTCAAAAACCATGAATGATGAGCATCATTTAAGTTTGCATTTTAAATTTTTTAAACTTTGAATTTTCAAACAGAAGCCAAATACACAAAACAGAGACAAAGAAAAAGAAGAAAAAAAAGGTCAGAAATCTCTTCTTCAAAGTGGAAAAGATCTGGCTGACCTCATTTTGTTCTAATTTGGGCCATTTTGCCATGTTTTTACATTAACTAGAACCTGGAAATTATTTCCATTTCTGGAACTTTCCATCACTTTCTTTACAATTTAAAACGTAGCCGAGAAGCCACCGAGTGCACGAATTGCTCTGAGACTAAAACACCCCTGAGAATTCGAGGGTAAGGATCAAATTATCAGGAGACTTCAAACCTTCCTCAGGGCACATTTTTACTAATTAGAATAAAAATAGCACACCGCGGGGGTGTGGTTAAACGCCTCAGTTAGGTCCTTATAGGACATGGGGTTCTGAATTAATACATGAATTTGTGTTCTGCAAAGAACCTGAGCATGTGGCAGGCATTATTAAAAACTGTTTGCATGTAAAAAGCTGAGGAATACCAATTTACAACTGTTGAGTCAAAGTGGCTGACGACATGGGAAAAAATGCTGCATCAGTGCGATAAAGATGGAGCTAAATGACAAAAAAAAAAAATCACTATACTTAAATAGAACAATGAATCATCACATTTTTTATTCATGTGGGGCAAAGGTGGGTGTACACGCTCCGCCCAGGGGTGTTGGCTTGTGAGGTGTGACACACTTGAGGTGGATACAAACTAAAGCTGGCGGAGAGGCTCCATCAGTGTTCATCACATCAGTAGGTGGGACACATTTGAATTTCAGGTAAGAGTTTTTATCTTTTATTGTTTTTATTCAGCTGCCTGAAGTGCCATCTCCACAAGCTGTTCAACTGCAGCTTATTCAGGTCAAGTCGGCTTCATGTTTTATTTAATTTTGAAAATTTGTGCAGCAGCTCTAACAGTTTAATTTATCTTTTACATTCCAATCAGTGTTTGGTCAAGCGTACATCTGTCTGTGATTTAAACCTTTAATGGGCTTGCCTTTTTTCCTACCTCTTTAGCCTATTCCTAGTCCTGTGAAAATCACATCTGGGAAGCATAAAATATATGAATGGCATCCAATTCTGCACCATCAAAGGGAGTTACAGTGATAAATCTTTTCTTTGCATTATCAAAAAAAATGCATTCAACTCTCAGGGAAAGCTTTTTAATTGTTTTTAATTTTTTTTTAGACTTTTAGACCAGCTTCTCTTTAATCAGGTTTCATACTTATTTCTGAGATGATGCCAATAAGGATCAATCTGCTGTCACTGCATCCTGCAACCCAAACAACCTCTAATATCTTTATGAGCAGCAGAGAGATGGTGAGACTCGTTGAATCTAGATAAAACTGCCCTGATTTTCTGTTTGAATCAGCTTCAGCATCTGCTCTTTTTGGCTGCTAATAATCAGTCACATCGTCTACCAAAGGTTGCTCAGACAATCAGTCACTCAGGATGACACACCAGTTCCCAACGCTCTCCGAGGCTCAGAAGAGGGAGCTGCATGAGACCGCTTTACGCATAGTTTCTCCTGGGAAGGGCATCCTGGCTGCAGACGAGTCTGTAGGTCTGTAGCACTTCATCTTTAAACACATCTAGCATTTAGCGTGCGTGCACATTCTGTCAATCCAACTCAAAGAGTGTGAGTTAACATCTCGTGCATATCATTAATAATATGCCAACTGCAGGGAGTATGGCCAAGCGTCTGGCCCAAGTTGGAGTGGAGAACACGGAGGAGAACCGCAGGCAGTATCGGCAGATTCTCTTCAGTGCAGACGATCGCATCAACAGCTGCATCGGAGGGGTCATCTTCTTCCATGAGACCCTGTACCAGCACTCTGATAATGGCGTTCCCTTTGTCAAAATGATCAGGGACAGGGGGATCCTGGTTGGAGTCAAGGTCTGGCACCTCAGGACTAAACCTCTTCAGGCTACCAACTGATGCCAAATGATAATAGGTTTTGATTTTAATTCAAATGGGGTAATGTGTTAATTAATTGTTTAAATCATCATTCGCCTTCTTCAGGTCGACAAAGGTGTCGTCCCCCTGCCAGGAACTTGTGGAGAAACCACCACACAGGGTCAGACAGACTCACACTGGACAAATGCTGATATCAACCATTCCATCTCTAGAGTTTCCCATTCAGGAAGCTTTTCTTGCTCTATTTATTTTAACCTTTCTCCACAGGTCTGGATGGATTGTCAGAGCGTTGTGCGCAGTATAAAAAGGATGGAGCTGTCTTTGCAAAGTGGCGCTGTGTGCTCAAAATCAGTGACGTCAATCCATCAAAACTGGCTATCAGAGAAAATGCGAATGTTCTTGCACGCTACTCTAGCATCTGCCAGCAGGTCAGGACTCAAAAGGATAAAGCATAAATGCTTATCCACACATCTTTGTAATGTGGCACATGCATTGTTTGATAATCTTTCTTTTCTCAACCAGCATGGCATTGTGCCCGTCATAGAGCCAGAGATTTTGCCTGATGGTGATCATGACCTGAAGCGCTGCCAGTATGTCACTGAGAAGGTAGGGATTGTTATGGACCAGTGGATGATATTTTTACTTCTAATAAGTAACTAAGTAACATTCTGTACCACGCTGCTGTTTCTCTGGTAAAACAGTGTCTGTGTTGCAGGTCCTGGCTGCAGTGTACAAGGCCATGTCAGACCACCATGTGTACTTAGAAGGCACTCTGCTCAAACCCAACATGGTCACTCCTGGACACAGCTGCTCCACCAAGTACAGCCCAGAGGAGGTTGCAATGGCGACAATCACCGCTCTGCGCCGCACAGTTCCCCCAGCTGTGACAGGTAAGCTAGAATGATGCCTTCATTTGGAGGTGCGGTAACCAAACAGATTAAAGTAATATTTTTTTGTCTCCCGACAGGAATTGCTTTTTTGTCAGGAGGTCAGAGTGAAGAGGAGGCCTCTATCCACCTCAACGCCATCAACAACTGCCCTCTGGCCAAACCCTGGATCCTGACGTTCTCCTTCGGCCGAGCCTTGCAGGCATCAGCACTCAGAGCCTGGAGAGGACATAAAGAGAACGAGAAAGCCGCCACTGAGCAGTTCATCAAGAGAGCAGAGGTACTTTTAGGTTTTTATTTTAATGCATACAAAAAAAAAAAAAAGCACCAGCTGCTCTTTGTTTAATGTTTCTCCGCTTGATCGCTCTCTTGTGCCTGCAGGTGAACAGTCTGGCTTGTCAGGGGAAATACACTGGTGGCGATAACTATGGAGAGGCTGGCCAGCGCATCTACGGTTCCTGCCATGCATATTGAAAAGCATAAAAAAAAACATTTTAACTAGCAGTGTGTCCTTCCATACCGTAACAAGATATATTACAGAGGAGTTTTACTGTAGATACTTAGGTTATTTCATAATATTGACCCACATAATGATGTTAAATGAAAACAATGTCTTCTTGCCTTGACAAATGAGAACAATCAGAACATGGCCTTGGGTATTTCTACTGCATGCACCGAATGAAAGGTGTTTACATGTGTTGCAGTGAATTCTTGTGGAAGTACTTTGAATAGAGCTTCAAAATCCTGCACTTACTATAACAACACCGGCCTGCCACGTGCTCCAGAGTAATGATGTTAGTTCATGTCAAAGCACAGTTAACTACATAATTAAAACTGCTGAATCTAAGTGATACAGTTCCCAAGCTATTATACAGAAGTTTTTGTGTGAAGCTTCAATGTTTGCGTGACAGAGAAAGACGATTTGTGTAGTTCAGTTTCTTTAGTTAGTTCGCGGTACAAATAGAAATATTGTAAGAGCATTAGCTTTGAGCTAATTTGCTATCTACAGTCCCCCAGGCATCAGCTCAGTGAGTAATATACACATGCAGATGTGTGCTATCATTCTCAGTAGTATTATATGTCTAATAAACATATTTCAAATGTAAGCATTTAGGCAATAAAACTGTTCCAGTAAAGTCTGATTCAGACGTTTCATTTTATGAAGTTTTATGGGATGTCATTCTCCTTATAAGACGGTGTGTTTGTCATCTAATATGCCAAATATCAGGAATTGGATGCGCTAGCAGAAAAGGCATCTGGCACGTGATGCTGGATCTTTCCTGTGGTATACTTACTCACTCACAGTTCATTTCCTCCAGTCTGTAGTTTGACATATGTCCCCACTTGCTGAGTGTAACTCTGCATCAAATGTCACATTCAAATATTAATGGATAGTTTTTCGATTTCAAATCTGATCACAAGTCTTAATACAATATAGTGCTTTTCGAGAACAAAAGTCACAAAGTGCTTTACAATGTGAAATAAGATACAACAATTGGTATAAATAGATAAAACAAAATAAAAGCAAGCCTGCACGGGTGGGTTTTAAGCTTAATTTTAAAGGTATCAACAGTGTCCGTGGATGATGGGTCCAGTGAGGTGAGTTCCACAGCTTCAGAGCCACAACCTCAAAACCACAGACTCCTGGACCTAGGCACCTTCAACAAGCATTAATCAGCTGATCTCAGAGACCTGGTACTTGCATATGAATGTAGTAGTTATAATATGACGAGGCATTTGACATGAAGGATGCTGAAAACCTTAAACCGCATCCTTAAATTGAACTGCCTTAATTCTTTATAGCTCGATTCAACAAGGTGCTGGAAACATTCCTCTAAGATTTTGATCCATATTGACGTGATAGCATCACACAGTTGCTGCAGATTAGTCGGCTGCACATCCATGATATGACTCTCCCGTTCCACCACTTCCCAAAAGTGCTCTACTGGACTGAGATCTGGTGACTGTGGAGGCCATTTGAGTACCGTGAACTCATTGACATGTTCAAGAAACCAGTTTGAGATTATTTGAGCTTTGTGACATGGTGTGTTATCCTGCTGGCAGCAGCTATCAGAAGATGGGTACACTGTGGTCATAAAGGGATGGGCATGGTCAGTAACAATACTCAGGTAGGCTATAGCATTTAAAAAAACTTCAGTTGGTACTAAGGGGCCCAAAGTGTGCCAAGAAAATATCCCCCACACCAGCCACGCCCAAAGTCAAAAGTGCTTCACTCTTTATTTAAATTAACACATTTATATAAATATGTAACTGTACATGTGAGCAATTTCAAACTGAATTTCTGTTATTACTGCGGCCCACCTGTAGTACCTTCGCGACCCACCAGGGGGCCCCGACCCACACTTTGGGAATCACTGGCCCACACCATTACACCACTACCATCAAGTCAAGTCAAAAGAGCTAGGCACAGTGTAGACATACTCTGTGTGTAAAAATGCAAAAGTATTGCTATTAAATTACAGATAAAGGAAGCAGAAGTAGGCTACTCGTTTTGCAGAATGCCACTTATGTGAAAAATATGTTAGTCTGTATTAATTATATTGTTGATGTAACAGCTGGTAAAGATGGTGTACTTAAACCAATATTAAAAGCCTACTGCTAAGTAGCTACATCTATAATACATCATTATTTAACTGTTGCTTGCATTTGGTAGAATAAAAAACACAAATGTACCAAGTACAACGTACTCCGTTAGAAGGCACCATAAAATATTATAAGATATCTAATATATTAGTGGTGCGCCACATGTTATTAACGTGTTACTATACACAAAATATTGATTATTATCAGATACCTTCGGATATGAGGGGACTATTTTGTAAGGCGGATGTGTCAAGGGCGTCTGCAGTGTTTCCGGTACTGATGAATGCCCTGTTCGGTTAAAAAAAAAACGCGCTGGGGAAGGAGGCACCTCGTCGGGAGTATTGTCTGCTAGTTAAATAACCTCCACGCTGCAGCGTAAAACGGCGCTCATTTGAGCATTTTGTATCTTTTTTTTTTTTGTTTGGCTCGACCATTTACAGGCGCTCGGGATCTAATCACTAGCAGCCGTTTAAAAATCCTTCAAACAGCGAACTGTTAGCTCGAGTTAGCCGCGATGTCGGGTGTTGTGCGAGGCCCCGCTGGGAACAACGACTGCCGAATTTACGTGGGAAACCTCCCCCAGATATACGCACAAAAGATGTGGAAGACGTGTTCTATAAATACGGGACGATTCGGGATATCGACCTGAAGAACCGAAGAGGGGGCCCTCCGTTCGCCTTCATTGAATTCGAGGATCCCAGGTAAGGGAACGATTAGCCGCGCCAGGCCCGAAACGGCCCCATTGTGTTGCTAACAAACGCGTGTGTGCTAACGCGGTGCTTAGGGCTCAGGCTATCACCTAGATCTTCTATATTTTTCTTAATAGAAACTTAGTGTGTGTCTGTGTGTATATGTGTAGGCTACTTTTACTTTCGACTTTGATTTACCCGCGCCAGGGATGGCTCACTCTCACGTTATTTCTGCACTGGAGCTCCATACCTTTGTGGCGCTAATGTCCATGTTGTTAGAGATTAACACCCACTCCGCTTCCCCTTTGCCTTGCAGCAGAGCTGAATCAAAGCACGCTACACTTGGCTGCGTGTTAATTTGGTGACATGTATACTACCAGGTCTCACCCGCATGTTTGGCTTTAAACAAAAAAAAGTAAAACCGAGTTACTGCGGTTGCGTCTGCGAGGCGGATTAGTAGACATTAAGTAATATAGCCAGCCGCTAACATGGCTGCCTGTGTTCTTCAAGCGTGACCCGTCCTCCATTTGTTTATGTCTAAGCCGAAACTGTTTTCTTGTATAGGGACGCTGATGATGCAGTCTATGGACGTGATGGCTACGACTACGACGGCTACAGACTGCGCGTGGAGTTCCCCCGGAGCGGCAGGGGCTCCAGAGGAGGGTTTGGGATCGGAGGAGCACCCAGAGGCAGATACGGACCCCGTCCAGACGATCCGAATACAGGGTCGTTGTATCAGGTAAACGAAACAAAAAGAAAAGTATAAGCAAGACAGTCATTTGGTTGTCTGAAGGGGTGATTTAACATGTACGGAGAATGTAGATTTTGAGAGTAGCTGCAGTTTTTGTGCATTGGAAACTACAAATCAGTTGGTGTTTAAGCCCATTATAACATGATGTTGGGACATTTTTACCTATGCAAAATTTGATGTTGCACAACACAACCAGAATGGGATTTTGAGTGTAAGCCTGTGATAAGGTTTTGAGGCTATTTCTGAATGTAGATACAGTTGTAATTGGCCTCAGGTTAACTGGTAGCTTGTTCCAAAGAACAGGACCACAGTGACTGAAAGCACACTTGGATCTGATTTTGGGAACAGTTCTGTACCTGGTGACCTGAGACCTCGTTGGGTTATAGACACTGAGCACATAATCGACTACTGCCATGAATAAACATGATCTTATTTATTGGTGGCAGCTATTGATATTATCTACATGTATGGCCTCAATTATACTCCTGACAGTTAAGTTGTCATTCCAATAATACTACTTTGAGGTATAATAGGAATGGGGAGTGCATTGTAAATTCTTCAGACAAGTCTGCAGTCACAAGAAGAGTTTAAAGCAAAAGCCTGAGTTGCACAACAAGGCTGTTTTTTTTTTGTTTTGTTTTGTTTTTTTTAATTTTTGGATTTATTTATTTTAATCTGCTGGCTCTAGCCAGATAGTAAACATTTCTCTAAATTCTATATAAAAGGAACACAGTGTAATGGTAGCTGGCTGCAGTGCACACTAAATATGTAAACGAAACGGGCACCAGATTAGCATTAATCCAATATCTTTTACTTGTTACTTGTATTGTTGAGTTGTCTAACATAGTTCAATCACTAACTGAAACAGATCAGCTCTGTGGTTCTTTGAAGCATTGATGCCTGTGCACATAAACACAGCTGGAAGGTTCACACAGTGCTGCTGTTTTTCAGGGCTCCCTCAGAGCGGCAGCTGGCAGGACCTGAAGGACCACATGCGTGAGGCGGGTGATGTGTGCTACGCCGACGTTTACAGAGACGGCACTGGGGTTGTAGAGTTTGTGCGCAAAGAGGACATGACCTATGCCGTTCGCAAGCTGGACAACACCAAATTCCGTTCCCATGAGGTATGTGTGCTGACTTGATTTTTAGCATCATGGATAACTGTTCTTTGCTGTGCTGAGGTGAGTACGTCAGGAAATGTGACGTCTTGTGAACAACAGCCAGCCCTTATTTCCATCTGTGGTATTTCCACCATAGGCAGGAATGTTGCCTTTTCAATGTCAAGTTCTCTTGTGTCCGCCAGGGAGAGACTGCTTACATTCGTGTGAAATTAGACGGTCCCCGCAGCCCAAGTTACGGAAGATCACGCTCTCGCAGCCGTGGCAGCCGGAGCAGGAGCCGCAGTCGCAGCGCCAGCCGCAGTCGCAGCAATTCCCGTGGTCGTGGCAGAGGATCGCCCCGCTACTCACCCCGTCACAGCCGCTCTCGCTCTCGTTCCTAAACTTTTCTGCCGCCGATGTTTTGCCCCTTTTGATGTATACCCTCCTGTTTTTACCTCCTATGAGTTTCTCCAGATGTCAGCTATTGATTTTTAATTTTTTTTTTTTTTTTGTGTCCCGATGTCCTTGTGGATGATCTTGGTATGTAGATGTACCCCACACCCCCTCTCCTTCAACCCTTCCTCTCCGTCTCCTGCAGCTTTGTCCTTTTGTCCCTCTCCCCCTCTCTCCCTTCTGTCCTAAAGTTTTGCAACATTAGAAATTGTGCTGTGTTGAACTTCAAAAATGTTGAGTTGTTCATAACATTCACTCAATGTTTTTGCAAGTATTGAAAATTGAAATTTTGTTTTGTTTTTTTTCTTTATAAAAAAAAAAGCAAGCTTCTCATTGGATATGTGGGGTGGGCTGTTTGGTTTGGGAGCCCGATGCTTAACTGTATTTTACCCTTGTGTCTTCCTTTAGACATCTGAAGAGAAGGATTAAAGTGATTTGGAATAAAACCATTGTGGAGCACATTTCATTTGTATGGTCAGGATAGGACATCTAGGAGCAATCAGGTCGAGGCAATGGTACGCTTCATATTCCATAAATTGAACGTTTTGATCGGTTGCTGTATCATGCATGTCATTTAACAAAGCCCACGTGCTGTACTTTGTTATATATACAGTTTTTAACATGCTACTTCTGGCCTGTGACAGATTAAGCAGTCCTAAATCAAGTGTTGTGATGTAAGTGTAACATCTTTGCTGTCAAATGTGGGGGAAGAGTCTGAATTCACTACTTTGATGCAAAGTGTCTCACTTAAATATCCTCATTGGCTAAAATGTTTTCAGGGAGTGATCATTTTTGTGCTCAGTGGCTTTTTTTTTCTTTCTTTTTTTTAAAATCTTAATCTGACATGAGTGCTTCAACATTTTGGAAAAAAAAAAAGACATAGGCGCCCAAATCTTGACATTTTATTCTAACAGTCTGCCTCTGATTTTCTTCCTGGTATTTCAAGGTTTTGATTGGAGGAGTGGCTCAGTGGATCCCAATCCTTGGAGCTGGATGAGTGGATCGATTAGGGAAGGGATAGGCAAGGATGGATGCTCGGAACGGGATCAGTTTTCCAGGATTCAGATGAGTTGATATCAGAACTTAAAAAGGAAAAAAAAAAACTTCTTTTTTTTTGATTATTAGGCCCCCATCCTGCCTATCTTTTAAAGGTTTTCAGGGATAATGGCTTTATTAGAAGAAAACGAAACTGAGGACCAGGAAGTTGGATCAAAGGATGGAGTCGTAGATGCCTGGTATGAAGGAATTAAATTGGGGAGGTTGGGAAAGGGGTTTCACGTGGGTGTAGTTTGTATTATTTTTTTATTATTTTGCTTAATCTTTTTTTTTTCCTCTTAGCATTTTCAATAAAATACTTTGAAACAAGGACACATTAGTTTGTTTTTATTTCCAACATAAACCGAAGTGTGAAATCATGCAGCACTAACAATAATTAAGCCTTCCCCTGTATAATCCTAAACCAATCACCTACCTAAATTTAATGTTTGTAAACCCCAGGCTGACTGAGTAATGGAGCACGGAGTTATGAATCACGCAGAGCTGCAGCTCTGAACCCCCTTAAGCAGCCTGGCATGTGTCCGCTATTCAAAGCCTCCGTGTCCCTCAGCTGTGACGGTGACTGATGAAAAGGCCTTTTACGCACAGCGCACGGTGATGCTGCCCGTGCGGCGTGGTCTCGTTTCCTTTTGGCCCACAGTCGGTGGTGTATACCGTGAATGATGCATTGTGGGATGAAATAAGATGCCGGCAGACAGGAGCTGGAGAAAAACGCTTGCAACACACGGGGAGGCTGCGGCCCAGCCAATGGCAGGGTTCAGCATGCAGCAGAGGGGCGGGAAGCTGCTGGAGCACAGCGGAGAGCCAACCTACCTACATGCTTATTGTGTAAATCTTTAAAAAGCAATTAGCCGCAGCATCACCCAAACCTTGCCCACCGGCTGGGTGAAAAAGGCTACTTATTTTTGGAAGGGAGTGTTTTCAGGCGGCTCGAGAAAAGGTGGGTTGCAGATTTTTCTGAAGAAAAAAAAAGATTCGCTCGCATGTTTTGACATTTCTGTTTCCAGTTGTTTTTTTTTTAACATGATCTGTTACTGTATGTCTTAATGATGTTTGAATGGATAGAAGTGTAGACTGTATTGGCGTATTTTGCACGATTCCACATTTCAGTAGGCATATTCTGGTACTTTTGTCCTCCTGATGCAGAAGCTGCTTTTATCCGAAAGTGATTTTTGCCAAGTAATTTAACTCCACCTGTATCAAGTTTCGCAGCCAATCTATGCAACGCTCAAGTCACCGTGTAGTTAAAGATATGGGCACAAATACACAAGCACAAGTTCCGGATTCAGATGAGTGGAATTGATAGGGAACGCTGTTCCAAATGGCCAGTTGTCTGCGTGTGTGGTGTTTTGCGATGATCCGGGCTGGCCTAATCCATTCCCATCACCACGTGCGGTGTTAATTTTCAGTGCGGTGCGTGCGTGAACGTGCTCCCCTTCTCCCTCAGCAGGCATCCTCAACCATGACTGACAGGAAAGCTGTGATCAAGAACGCAGACATGTCCGAGGACATGCAGCAGGACGCGGTGGACTGTGCCACCCAGGCCATGGAGAAGTACAACATAGAGAAGGACATTGCAGCCTACATCAAGAAGGTGAGACGGGAGAGGGGGTGGGTGTGTGTGTGTGTGTGTGTGTGTGTGGTGGTGGTGGTGGTGGTGGTGGTGGTGGTGGGGTGCGTGGATGGATCCAAGCAGAGCTCTGCAAGCTCTCACCGGTGGATCATGATCAGCAAATTGAGACACTAACACATTCTTACATCTATTTTTGCCCAGCATGGAAATGAGGCAAGTGATCAAAGACATAGTCAGGATTTTCTTTTTTATTTGGCACGTTTAAAAGTCCTCCTGCCAAAGCAGGGGCGGTTCCAGGATTTTAAAATGTGGTGGTGGGGGGGGAGGGGGGATACAGTGGAGAAAACACTAGGCGCAATTGTCAGGCTCGTTTGTAGCCCACTTATGCATGGATTATGCGAGAAGAGGCAGTACAAGAGCGTGATGTAGACTTCTTACTACTCCTCAAGTAATATTACAGAAGTGTTAGCATTAAAATATACTTAAAGGGATAAAAAAAAAAACCTTTCGATTTGTCGTATTTTATGTGCATCAGCTTCCCAACACAAAGGTGAAAATCAAACCTTTATTTGTGCAATACTTCATGAAGAGTGCTTTAAGGAGGACAAAGCCTTCAATCGATTGGCTCCTGATGTGCAAAGTAACAACAAAAGGGAAAATAGTTGTACTATTAAACATAATAAAAAGAAAACAGAAAAAAAAACATGTAGTACAAAGATTTCAATCAGAATAATATGATGTATTTTGTAAGGTTGGCTAAACAGGGTTTTGTGGGCTCCTGTAAGTCTGTTTCTAGTTCTCATTCACCTGCAGTGTATTGGTGAGAATATTACACTTGTTTAAATAAATGAGCTAAATAACATTATTGCTTATAGATGACCAGCTATTCTTTGCACTTCCAGCTGCAGCTCATATAACTCCCATGTACCTTCTGAGGACCACAGTGTGGAGATGGTTATCCAGCTTATTGATTAGATTCAGCTGAAACCGAAACTGAGCTGTTCGACGCTGCAAAAGTATCAAACCACGTAATTTATGCTAGTTTTCAGCTGTTTGCATTTTTGAAGGTTTCATTTTTGCCAGAGGGGCACTAAATGCACTATAATGTCAATATAATAAGTGATAATCAAATTAATCTTTTATAAAAATAAAAGTTAGCTGCAGGCTCCATATCTTCCCTTGCTGTAATGTATATAAAGCACTTGGCAGCCACTTGAACCTGATCATTCTCCTCCTCTTGACTCTTTTCAGGAGTTTGACAAGAAGTACAACCCCACCTGGCACTGCATCGTCGGGAGGAACTTCGGCAGCTACGTCACTCACGAGACGAAGCATTTCATTTACTTTTATTTGGGCCAGGTGGCCATCTTGCTCTTCAAGTCAGGCTGAGAAGTTTCTGGGGGGGGGGGTAGTGAGGAGTTTGTCTCCCTGAACCTAAATCGGAAATGCACTGGTGGCTGATGTCTCCCATACACTAATAACGACATACCATAACGATGCAAAACCGGCCGTGCGCAATTGCATGGACTATACACTATTTAATATGTATGTTACAGTAAGTTTACTTTTTGATAGTTGCCATTTGAATGCAACTGAAGTAGTTTTTGTTGACGCTGTTAAATTCTAGGTTGTAAAAGATTTCAATGTGGCCCTTGATTGTATATTAAAGGAAAGCTGTAGAATGTAGTGGTGCATCTGCTTTCCTCCACACGTGGCGTCGCCAGACCCCGTTAGACTTTGATTGATTTCGATGGTGTAACCACCAGTTTAACAAATAAATCCTCGTCCAGATTATAACCTGCGATCATTAAAAGAAAACGAGTAATGGAGTTTAACTCTCCTGCCAATTTCCAAGGAATCGTGTCGTCCGGAGACGCACGTGAGTCAGCGTCTTCATTGTTTTCGATTGGGATTTAAGATAAACCCGCAGCAGAGGTGAAATTATAGCAGCCGTGTTCAGAAAAGATGTCACATTTTGGAACTAACACAAGTCAGTGCAATCATTTCCAGGGATGTTTAGTTTGACCGCTCTTAAATTTTCACTGTGAAGAACGATGGAGCCAGAAAGGCTCCCATACACAGACCTTAACCTGTAATGTATGACTTATGACTACAGACTGGCTACCTAAATTTCCCATCTCAAGTACTCAGATTCCAGACTTATAATCCTGTGTTCCTGCATGTTTTACCACAGATTATTTAACTGTTATAGGACACAAACTAAAGCTCTTCTCTGAAACATTTGTGTGGTTTTTGTTGTTTGCTTTTATTTTTCTCTTTTCACTTTCGAGTATGTGGATAATGGCCTGGGCTAAGTGTGTCTTGTCCCAGTAGTTGCTATAAAGCAGCGTTAGGAAGATGTTTAGATGAAACATCTGCAGCCGACTCTAGCAAGGCTACAAACACCCATGAGTTTCAGGTTGTGTCTTGTGGCTACCTTTTAGGTTGCATTACAATCCCACCCCCTGCCTTTAGTTTTGCATTGCCAGTGTACTGCCAGACATGAGGGAAGGACAAAGATTTCAGAGTTGGGACTTCTTAAAACGACAAGCAGGTTTCTCTTGTTTATCTCAGCTTTTGTTTTTTTTTGTTGGCTTTTCGTTTTGTAACGTCAGTGTAATTAGTTTGAAATGGCGTCTGGGTTCTGATTAAAAGTGTTCTTTGTGAGGACAGATTGGAGGCTTTTAGTACACGGAGCCAGATAACACAAAGACCGAATGTTTCTCAGTTGTTCTCTCCCATATGTGAGCTACGGGTGAAATGTGTTAGCTGGGATTGACTTTCTTATTTTTCTTTCTTTTTCGAGGGACGTCTTCCTAACTATTGTCGATGTAAACTGATTTAGTGTTGTTTTCCTCTGGCATGTATTTTTGCTGTGTATACGTAGGAGCCATTCCAATGCTGTTAAATTTGCACAAAACGTGTGCCTGTCATTGCTCTCAACTGTAACTGGCTTGAGTACAATTGCACTTCATCAGAAATATACAGTAGGTTGCTACAGAACCAAAACCATGTAACTGGATAAAATAAAATCAGTTGTTGACTTATTACACTGCGGCCTTTTATTCCGTCTCCCCGCGGTGAATCCGAGCTTCAGCTGTTTTTGGACCCATGCGTGTACGTGCACGTGAGGGCCCGACTTTTAATCTCTTGCTGTTCTCCGTATTTTTAAAGAAACCTGAAGGTGACTTCCCAAGCTGCATTGTGAAAGCAAGGTGGTAGTTTGAAGCTTTCTGTTGGAGGTGACCTGTTGGATTTTTCCTTCAAAGAAACCTTTTCAGTTTAAAAAAAAAAATGCCAGTGTTGGTAAAGCTGTCCTGAGACCAAGCACCTTTTAAGCTGCCAAAGGGCACAAAGCACACCCACTTGTTTTGAGTACAGCACATTTAAATGTAAAGATCGCCCTCCTCTTGTTCCCAGGCAGCAGTCCCATGCTGCTGGCTGTAGTTTTATATTTGAATGAAATCTTAAAGCTTATTTTTCTTATTTTCATCACTGTATTTATGTTTCTGTCCTTGAAATAGGAAGCTACTCACAGTGTAATAGCCAGCCAGCTTAGCTTAGCACAAAGAGTTGTTGAAATCACCTCACCTGCTACAAACGCCTCTACAATTTGCTAATGTTATACACTCACTCGCCATTTTGATAGGTACGCCTGTTCAGCTGTTCATTGGCTCAAACGTCTAATCAGCCAGTCACATGGTAGTAACTCATTGCTTTTAGGTGAAGACTACCTGCTGAAGCATCAAAATGGGAAAGTAAGGTAATTTAAGTGACTTTGAAGATCGTTCAACCACTTGAGAAGATGCGGAAGAGCATCTCTGAACGCACAACAGGTCAAACCTTGAAGCAGATGTGCTATAGCAGCAGAAGACCACACAAATGAGGTGAAACTGAGGATACAATTAATATGGGCTCACCAAAAGCCGGTGTAACGAGTCTCAATTTCTGCTGCGACATTTGGACGGTAGGGTCACGAAAGCATGGATCCATCCTGCTTTATATCAACTGTTCAGCCTGGTGGTGGTGGTGGTGTAATGGTGTGGGGGATATTCTCTTGGCACACTTTGGACCCCTTACTACCAACTGAGCATCATTTAAATGCCACAGCCCACCCCATCACTGCTGCTGACCTTCTCTTTATGAGCAGGATGACGAGCCATGTCACAAAGCTCAAATGATCTCGAATTGGTTTCTTGGACACTATAGTGAGTTCACCTCACTCAAATGGCCTCCACAGTCTCCAGACCTCGACCCTATAGAGCACCTTTGGGATGTGCTGGAACAGGAGATTCACATCATCAAAGTGCAGCTGATCTGCAGCAACTACAGTGCCTTGCGAAAGTATTCAGCCCCCTTGAACTTTTCAACGTTTTGCCATATTTCAGGCTTCAGACATAAAGATATAAAATTTTACTTTTTTGTGAAGAGTCAACAACAAGTGGGACACAATCGTGAAGTGGAATGAAATTTATTGGATGTGTCAAACTTTTTTAACAAAAAACTGAAAAGTGGGGCGTGCAATATTATTCGGCCCCTTTACTTTCAGTGCAGCAAACTGACTCCAGAAGTTCAGTGAGGATCTCTGAATGATCCAATGTTGTCCCAAATGACTGATGATGATAAATAGAATCCACCTGTGTGTAATCAAGTCTCCGTATAAATGCACCTGCTCTGTGATAGTCTCAGGGTTCTGTTCCAAGTGCAGAGAGCATCATGAAGACCAAGGAACACACCAGGCAGGTCCGAGATACTGTTGTGGAGAAGTTTAAAGCCGGATTTGGATACAAAAAGATTTCCCAAGCTTTAAACATCTCAAGGAGCACTGTGCAAACAATCATATTGAAATGGAAGGCGTATCAGACCACTGCAAATCTACCAAGACCCGGCCGTCCCTCTAAACTTTCATCTCAAACAAGGAGAAGACTGATCAGAGATGCAGCCAAGAGGCCAAATCTACAATGGAACGGTTCGCAAATAAACGTATCCAGGTGTTGGAATGGCCAAGTCAAAGTCCAGACCTGAATCCAATGGAGAATCTGTGGAAAGAGCTGAAGACTGCTGTTCACAAACGCTCTCCATCCAACCTCACTGAGCTCGAGCTGTTTTGCAAGGAAGAATGGGCGAGAATTTCAGTCTCTCGATGTGCAAAAACTGATAGAGACATACCCCAAGAGACTTGCAGCTGTAATTGCAGCAAAAGGTGGCGCTACAAAGTATTAACACAAGGGGGCGAATAATATTGCACGCCCCACTTTTCAGTTTTTTATTTGTTAAAAAAGTTTGACACATCCAATAAATTTCATTCCACTTCACGATTGTGTCCCACTTGTTGTTGATTCTTCACAAAAAATTAAAATTTTATATCAAAGAATTAAGGCAGTTTTAAAGGCAAAAAGGGGTCATTTTAGGCACATGAGCTTTTCATTTACACTTCAACTAATCAATAATGTGGTGATTTGCAGCCGTATTTGAAACATTTCAATCAGTGTGGAATCATTTTGTTTTCCACAGTAATTGGAAAACATCCAGACTCTCTAAATCTGTCTTTAATCACCGCATCAGCTGATTTCACTGATTAGCATGCTGTCGGTCAGAACACACTCAGTGCGACTGGTGCTGTTTGGTGTGCATTAAAACCTGCCTACACATGGTTCGCGTCTGCAGATCAATCCAGACGTTATGTGTCAGGCCGAGGGCTGATGTAATGGTATGCATTACAGTGAATAATGCAATCAAAGAAAAGCAGATTTGATGGTTTGTTTTGTTTTGTTTCCCTGCAAAACTGCGATTGCACTACAGCCTACAAAAGAGAGCATCTGCAGAGAGATCTTGTTCGTGCCGTTGGCTGTTGTTTTCTCATTGATAAAAACTGCATGAGTCGGGTGGCACTTGTGTAACGTGTTCAGTTTGTGCTGCAGTTACGTGATGTCTGTAAGTGGAAATCTGGAGAAACAAGAGCTCACGGAGCCAGCGCAGCTGAGAAAGCAGACAAATCAAAGAACAAGTGACTAATGAATAATTTGCAGAGACAGACTGAGGTCAGAGTGGATGAAATGAGATGCTCGCCGGAGTTAAGTAAGACTTTGCTCCTTTGATGGTTATCATTTTGTCATTCCCTTTATTTTTAAGTTTTTGGGATTCGCTCGCAGCTCTTGTTCGGCGAGCCTGAGTGAAACCAACAAGGAATGTGAGTGCTGTTAAAAATACGATGCATCATTATGGTCTCACATTCACTCACACTTTAAACAGAAATGCGTCAGAGGCCCGTCTGCTTTTCTACCCAACCTTCGCTGCTGTTTTACATTCTTGTTTTTCCCATTAGCACCCCGCCACCACCACCACCACACACACACACCACACACACACACACACACACACATACCTGCCTGCTTTCTCTTTCATGGCCTCTGGCTGCCTCCATCCATCTTCCCACACAGAGCTGTAATTCATGGTCAGAACACATTCACATGTAGACAGCATGGATAATTGACTGGACCAAGAAACTAACCCCTGCTGCTTGAAGACTAATCATACATTTGGAGGAAATATGTGTCTAGAGGCAAGTTTCATGCTTTGATTGACAACAATTCAGGGTATTTTTTCTACGCCGGGGCTTGTTCAGTGCAAACTGCATTGTTTTTCAACCAAATAACTTTCTTATAGTGTTAAAGCATATTCAAATCCAGTTCCATCTCACACTGCCATTAAATAGATTTCATATCCAAATCTCTGAAAGGTCTTTAAAAGAGCCTTTTATGGCAACATTTTTTTACCTCTGTGCTCTCAAATAGCTCTATTCAGCTCCTCACAGGTTCGATATGAAAAGCATGTAAATAACCTGAATCACACCAAAGAGACTGATGTTTTGGCGCAGGCTGAAAATACCCTCTTCTTTTGTTCAGAGCGTGGCTCTCATTGATGTGGTGAATGTTTATGCACTGCAGATCCCTCATAGACTTCGAGATGACCAGTGGGCGTACTTCACGCTGACACAACAAGCAGGCAAAATGACTCAGATTCAAACATCAGGGATGTTGAGAAAATTCGAAAAGAAAAAAGAGGCACATTCATGTGTTAACAGAAGCTACTGGATTCACAGGTTACAATTACATAGCGCGTAGGTTGAAGTATGCGGTGTTATTGTCCGGGAAAGTCAAATTTGAATTCATCATTGCCTGAAAATCCTTGAAAATGAATATTTTTGCTCACTACTCTTGCAGTTGATGTATGTTTAGTGTTTGAGAAAAGGAGCACCAGAAG
Organism: Pterophyllum scalare; assembly: GCA_024447675.2. NCBI lineage: Eukaryota > Metazoa > Chordata > Actinopteri > Cichliformes > Cichlidae > Pterophyllum > Pterophyllum scalare. Next base: position 15,941 of record JAMQGT020001603.1, on the reverse strand, counting down.
CCATGAATTATTTATATTAATCCTTACTGTGGAGATGAGAACAAACCTGATTTGCATGCACTGGCTCCCTTTTGCATACTGTCCATATTGATTTCCATAAACCTTTTTTCACAGGAGACATTTTGACTTGTCACAGGAGGGAAAGCACATGTGGAATTATTAACAGCTTAATCCAGTTAAGTGTCCCATCTAGACCTGCATATTTACATCTGGTTGCCAAAAATAAGTTGCTGAGCCCAAAGTTTGAAGTTCACCGTCTATCCGAGGAATTCGCCAATGATTGGCAGATGCAGTCCAAAGACTCTGTCCTCTGTGAATTTCTTTCAGTGGGATTCACTCCTGCACAACGATCAGTTCACAAACCTGTCAAAATGCGGCCCGGCACGAGCACAGTCCTAGATCTGCTGCGGCACTACCACCAGACAGGTACACATAAATACAGGTAATTAGATGACAATGATTCTCAGGGTTGGCTTCAGACAGTAGTTTTGGTGATCTTGTTGAAATTGATGATAGAATAGAATTTAAAATTCTTCTCCTCACATGCAAGGTCTTGAATAATCAGGCCCCATCTTATCTTAAAGACCTCATCGTACCGTATCACCCCAATAGAGCACTTCGCTCTCAGACTTGTGGTTCCTAGGATACTTAAGAGTAGAATGGGAGGCAGAGCCTTCAGCTTTCAGGCCCCTCTTCTGTGGAGTTAAGCCTAGTCTGCCGGGGGTTTCCCATGATGCACTGTTTCTTTTTATTAATTTATTCTGTTTATACTCCACTCTGCATTTAATCATTAGTTATTATTAATCTCTGGCTCTCTTCCACAGTGTGTCTTTTGTCCTGTCTCTCTCCCCTCAGACCTAACCAGTCGGGGCAGATGACTGCCCCTCCCTGAGCCTGGTTCAGCCGGAGGGTCCTTCCTGTTAAAAGGGAGTTTTTTCCTTCCCACTGTCGCCAAATGCTTGCTCATAGGGGGTTGTTTTGACTGTTGGGTTTTCTCTGTAATTATTGTAGGGTCCTTACCTTACAATATAAAGCGCCTTGAGGTGACTGTTGTGATTTTGATCCACCATGAAATGCCATCTGGAAAGCATCTGATTGGCAATGCCTTCATCACCTTTGGAGACTGCTAGCCAGGCTCTTTCGTCCAAACATCAGTGTCTTTCCTCACACATGCTCTTCTGGAAGAATGTGCAGAAATTCCAACAGACACACTCCAAAATATTATATAAATCCTTCCCCAAAGAGTGGAAGCTGTTATAGCTGCAGAGGGAGGACCTGCTTCGTATTAATATCTAATGCTCCTGTAGGTGTAACGTGTAGGTGGCCCAGCACTTCTGTTCTTGGAGTGTAGATGGAGGAGCTTTGTCGCCCCAATTTTCATGCACTTCCACATTTTGATCACAAGGGGGAAGTGTTTCTCTTCTTTACAAAGCTCAACTGAATCTGTGACTCTGTGAGCTTTCGTACAATGAGAATAAACAGTTTTTTTTGGTAACATTTTGAATTTTTTATTATTTAAACATGAATAAGATTTCATTTTTTTTGTAGTGTCAGTAAATGCATGACATTGTGAGTCTTCAGAATATCGGAGATTTGAATTTCCCCCTTTATTTCCCTGTGAAAAGCCACAAACCCCCAGAACAAACAGTAACATTCAAACCAGGAACCTTCCCTACCTCATACCAGTGCTGTTGACATTTAGTCATCCGTCTACATTACTGAGGCACAGAACATCAGGTTTTACCAAATAACTGCACAGTGCTGTTGCCATGAATATAACATTTACAGTTATTTTTCACATTAACAGGTATTTTGAAGAAAAAAAAGGAATTTCGCATGACTAAAGGGAAACTTAGTTACTGATTATACTGAGCATAAGAAAGAAATACATCTTTTTTCCATGACTTCACCACTGGCGTACTGCTCTTTGGATGAAGGGTGTGAGCGATTGAATGCAGACAGTCTGTGCTTTGTCCTTCCGTAGGGCACCCAGAGGTGATCTAGTTCATAAATGATCATGCCCGGTCTGCTTTGCTGCACCTAAGAGCAGTTTGTTCTAATGGTTTCCTCTGAATGGATTGCAGCCATGAAGGTTTGCATTGCATTGCGGGAAGTTGCTGAAGCAGTCACCCTGTGCGGTTTCACCCAGGTGTGGTATCACTCATATGCCATTAGGCTCATTAACAGAGCCATTCCAAAGATTAGAAAGGAGGTCCTCAGCGGGAGGAATTTTATTGTGACTGCTGGCATAACAATGTACACACAAAGTTAATCAGGCCGGCAAACATCGCAGGAGAGGGAAAAATCAAAATGCACACGCCTCAGTTTTTTAATTACAAAACTACAAACTTATGCGAGAAGTGCAGAACAGTTTTAAAGTAATTTCCCATCTTGGCAAAAGTCCGAGATGACTAAGTAAAGAACAGGTTAAAGGTTGAAATGGCTTGCTTTCATGGGCCGCAATATTTTTATGACCTTGTCTGCTTGGAGCCTCCTGAAAACACACCAACTAACTTCCTTCCTGGTTGAACTGATCTTCATGACCGATCCCTAAATTTAAAAACAAGCGCACACTCAGGGTTTTTGACTCTAAATCAGAAAAACCTGGTTTCTCCTGACCTGAAGTCACCAGTCCTCTTCCTCCCACAAAGCATCTTATCTAAGCCAAACCCTTTATGGACCATCACCTTGTAATCCTCCTCCTTTACTGCTCTCACTGTGCGCTGCCGTCAAGGATAAGGCAATCAGCTTATCATGAAGATGTGATTTATAAAACTTGAATGCAACAAGGGTATCAGACTCTCTTTGATATCTTCCAAAGAGGTTTCTCTTAAATCTGCTTTAAGATATGATGGCACAGGCATGTGCATGACTTTCTTTGATTTGGTAGGGTTTTTGCTTATTCCTAGAAATCAGAAAATGATATTTCGGCATGTTACCATCCAATTCTTTCACCTGAGTAAGCAGCTCAAGAAAGGAGGAGAGCAATTTAGCTTGTTTCGGTACTTTCTTGCTTTATCTCAGATCATATCCCGACTCTGGAGGCATGTGATCTTGGGCAACAGGGCCATAAAGCGGGGCAGCTCTTTATGAGCGGGACTGTGAAACTGCAGTTGCACTGACTGACTCTGTGGCTGCAGGTGGATCATGCACTGCAAAATGTGGCTGCTATTCAGGTTTAAAACCTGAGGGTGGATATGTGGCACATTTTCTGGGACAAATATCGAAGCAAAGCATAAAGCTTTACCTGATTTTGAGACATTTAGTAACTTACTCCATAACGTGTTTTAAGTGAAGATTAATGACATTGGCTTAGTTTAGCTTAGCAATTTTGGCTTTTCTCAATTTGTGCTTATCATTATGGATAATAATCCAATTCTTCTATGATTTTGTTAAGGAAGACAAAAAAAAGAAAAAAAATTACATCATGTGGTAGCCTGTGTGGAAATTTTGTGGCATGTAGTTCTGCTGGATGGAGTGGCACATTGTGCACAGGCATTCATGCCTACCAGTGCACCCTGGAGCTAAAGGGGCCCTTGGTCTTATTTTAAATGGGTACAGTATTTACCTGTTGTTGGGATTTTAAAAATGTATGATTATAAAATTAGCCAATTAAATCCCATCATGATGACAGAGGCTGTAGATCATCTGTCAAATGTCAACGAAACCGTAGACAGCCTATGGGAGAAAGGCATACTTTAGCCGGTCACCATAGCAGTTACTGGTGCTCCATCCCTGCCTCCTGTGGAGGACCTGGATGCTAATGCTGCTAGCACAAGTTCAAAGGAGCGCTGCAGAGTTTAGAAGCAATTGCGGTCCAGAAGCAGTGCCAGCACCACCAGGCTGGGCACAGAGGGAAGTTGGCATCGCCCTCTGACATCTCCCTGGGAAAACTGTGAGATCAACATTTTCTTATCATATGCAGCTAAATCCCTGCTGGTCACTAGTGGGCACCAGGGTTTGGTTGCCTAGGTAAACTTCTAGTATTAACCACTCCCTCGTATGTAAATAAGCAGAATCCTTTGCTGCCCTTTGTAGTCACTTCAGTCAGTCGCAGGTGAGAGTCTTAACTGTAATTTCAGACTGTAAAAAAACTGTAGCACTGAATGAGCAGGCAGTTCTGCGTGACCTTGTCTCAAAAATCTGGTTGTAAAAATAAAGTAAGTAAAATACTTCAAATATACTTTGAACTACATTTATTTATATCATTTATGGCTCAGTTTCATCCCACCAGAGGTGGAAAGTTCAGATAACTCAGTGAAGACTCACAATTTTAAAATACTAATTACTTCTGCAGATGAACTCTTAGCCAGATAATTGTATTTTTTTCTTAAATAAAATCTTAAATCTACGTTGCGTTTAGGTATTTCCTCTATTTGGACTTTTCATATTTAAGAAATGTTGCACAGCCACATGCACAGTGCAGATCCACCCTCGGATCACAGAAAGGTGGTGCAGGTGGTGTCAGGGAGTTACTGATGGGGTTTAGATTGCTCTGACAGAAATTTAAAGCTGTTATAAACGTGTCTTTTTATGTGATTGCTGCTGGGTGTTCCTGGCTGTGTCTCAAGGTCTGTTTGTAGACAATGCGAAAAAAGAAAAAGAAAAAAAAGAAAGGACACGGGGAGGAATGCAGTGTATGTGTGTGTATTTCTCTGTGTCTGTGTGTGTCATTGGGGGGGCATGCAGGGGATTCGGTGATGGAGATCAGAAGGGTGGGGAAGTCACACAGGTAGGGGATGCCGATGGAGGCGGTTGGACTGTGCAGTCACCGTGTCTCAATCTACAAACTGACCCTGCATGACCAGTCCTGGGCACCAGCTAATGGCCCCCAATTACAGTTTCTCTGTCCTCCACAAAGCAGCCAGTGTGGCGTGACCCTTTGAAATGAATGCATGGCAACAAATGACATGTTTAGAGAGCGAGATGGCTTAATTACATGTTAGTTTTTGCGTGGAATTTTATTTTAGACTCACTTAGTCCTTCTCCTTTGAGTCTGTCAAACTGCTAAGGAGTGTTAGCTAACAGCCTGTGTTTGAGGGTGGGAAAATTGCAGCGAGAGGGGTCCGAGGTGGAAAGGTCAAACTGATGTTTCACCACGATGCCAGTGAGGGACATTTTTTCCGTCAGGATGCCTCCTGCGGTCGGGGTTAATGTGGTGTTCTAGGGACAGAGATGTGCAGATGAATTAATTTTAGGGATGAGCAGAGGACCGTGGAGACAGAGGTCCAGAGTCCGTTGCTGAGAGGTGGGGGTGGGCGGTGTTTGGAAAACTAGTCTCTGAGTGCAGATCTGTTGGCACCACATCCAACTTTACTTCAATATCATTTTAATGTCAAAAGCTTGCGTGTATATATACATATATATATATATATATATATATATATATATATATATATATATATATATATATATATATATATATATATATATATATATATATATGATTGTTTTTTGATTGTACATCCTGTATAATGACAATAAAGACATTCTGTTCTTCTTCTATGATTTTGTTAAGGAAGACAAAAAAAAGAAAAAAAAGAAAATTACATCATGTGGTAGCCTGTGTGGAAATTTTGTGGCATGTAGTTCTGCTGGATGGAGTGGCACATTGTGCACAGGCATTCATGCCTACCAGATCTTATGACTTTTCCTTTATTACCACAAAGAGTCTCGAGTGATTTGTCTTTCACCTCGGGCTATTATCAGGTCATTTTGTCCATTACATCTTCCTGGGCACTCACCAGTCTGATAACAGCAATGGGAGCAAGATATGGGAACAGCAGCCGTTATTTACAGGAACAAACAAATAAATATACAAGCATGTGAATATAAAGGTGAATTTTCACCATGCAGTCAAAACCTGCTCGGGCCTGATTGGGTCGCAGCAGTCCACAAACACTTGAGACACACTTGTCTTCAGATCCTGGATGCTTATATGAATACTATGATATTCTTCTTATCGATGCCTGTGGTCGGTGTGGAAGCACAGGTACATGTGCACCTTCACCACCTCCTCCTCTATCTCCACAAAACCCTCTATTAGTCTATACAGCCAAGCACCGCAGGATTGTCATAGTATTTCTGTAGATGGCATTAGTTGTACTGAAAGTCTGAGTTAAATATGAATATTGTGATATTCATATAAATATGCAGGTCATTAATAACTGAAGACATGACCCTCTCATCAGCCTCAGCCTTACTTTGCTTTAGCGAAAGTTAGCTGTAGTGCTAATATTGGTGTGGCCAGGCAACAATGTAGGTAGAAGGTCGGTGGTTCAAGCCCTGGCTCCCCTGGTCTGTGTGGCACAGAGTCACTGGGCAAAGCATCCACTGGAGTGTGAATGTGGGACTGAGTAAGAAGTGCTTTGAGTGCTCAATTGAAACAGAACATACAAGTACGTGAAGAGCACAATAAATACAATACAATAGGAGAAATATTTTGTGTAAAACATACTTGTGTTTTTCTTCTGACATGATAAGTAAATAAGTAGCTTTTTTTTTTAAAGAAGTGAAACATATGCAGTTTTCCCTCATGATTACCACGATAAAGAGTCATGTCTGAGCCATACAAGGAAGGAAACTGCAGGTACTTTAAGCACTCACAGGGGGACAAGACAGACACCACGGATGACTGAGTGTGAAGCTTTTCTCTTTACTCATGAAATAATAGATAACTCGGGTTCCATATTAGGTGGCATGCAGCCAGAATCTTAATTGTTTAAAAGCTGACTTATATAAACAGAGTGGATTCAGAGCAGCTCCTGTGAGGCCTTTCCTATCAAAGTTCATGTTTGTAATGAAGACAGTTCTTATGGAAAAAGTTGAGGCTCACCGTGACAGGGGGGCACGGAGAAAGCCAAGAGGCCGCGGTTTCTTAATTCTCAGCAGTGTCCGAAATAATTGTAGCTATATTTCTCAGCAGTTTACTAAAACCTCAGTACCCTCAGTACTGCATGATTGCACCTGTAACTGCATATTCTGTTTCTCTTTTCCAGTCAGTATGAGAAGCGCTGCACTCCTGACAATGATCCCATTTAGCCACACCAACATCGATCTGTGCATGAGGTAAAAGGAAATGTGCTGATTCCTCTCACACCCGGTTATACATTAACTGTTAACAAAAAAAGAAATAAACCGAGCTTATAGACTTGGACCGATAACCCACTACTGCATCTGACAGGCCAGGCAAATAAATTGCTGACAGAAAAAAATAATCTGGACACTAAAGGTTATTGTTGCTACTGTCACATTTTTGTGTTATTGGTGCGTTTATGACCAAAATAAAAATCTATGGGTGTCAGAGAGTGGGAGGAGAGATGGGAGAGTTCACATCTAAGTGTATGAAGGAGGAAACGCAGTTAAAAGACCTTAACAGCACGCATTTAACTCTCAGGGCTTCTGTTTGTGCATTTAAGGTGGACACATAGATACGGCATAAAAATACTCCCTTATAAATCAAAGACATATCACTGAAGTAAAAATGAAGCTGTTGTTCTTCTTTACGTAGTTTTTGATTTATTAATTGATATACATTTTGGAGCAGCGTTGGAAAAGATCCATTGTTTTCATCCCTGATGAAGAGTTTTAAAAAAAAATTTAGGTTAAATACAACCATTCCAAGAGAATAATTTTAAATTTGATATAAAAGAAGAGTACTGTGCAGTTCTTTGACGCTTTGATATTTAAATTATTATCCTTACACCGGGGAATAATGAAATAAATAAGTACTTAAATTAATCTACTGACTTCAGTAGTTGTTTCTTCCTGATTTTATAAACCCACATTAATAATATTAATAAAATAAAATAATATTGATATCATGCAATATAGCCCCCAGACAAACTGCACATCCCAGTACATGCACACTGCAGCAAATAGTTTGATAATTATAATTTAAATTTGCAGTGCAGGGAAAGAAGCTGTGTGGAAAATCCAATGTGGAGCTAATTTGATTCATGCATATTATGCATTGATGTGCAGCTTATTCTATAACAAACATGGTTATAGAATAAGCTGGGTTACAGTTAGGCTCAGCGAAGTAAGCATGCTACAGTGCTACTCTGTAATATTTACGTCAGTGTGTGGTGAATAAAAGAAAAATGAAAACTGGACCAATAATTGTTGGATTTCGTGGAGTGAAAGTTAACTTCATAAATGTGACTCTATGACCAGTAAGTGTATGTATTCCTTCACGTTTGTGTAACTTTGTGTTACGCAGGCTTCGATGGCAGTGACTGTGTCCTGTCAGAACATTCCACCTCTCATGGCCGCTAATGGCAGCTGTGCGTGCCTCTGCATTAATCAGGGTGCTGTGAACCTGCAGAGGAAGCTGAGCAGGTAATTACTTTTGAATCTCTAATTGTGCAGACAAGGAGAAAGAAAAACACTGGGCGCAGAGGCTGCCCTGAAAAGAGGACAAAACCTCGTGCGGCCTGCCTCTGATTCCTGGGTGCACTTTAACTTATCAACACAGGTGGAAGCACTTTAACAGTTAGTTTAATAAAGCAAAACAGATGCTGATATTTTCCCCGTTTATTAGGCACTAAACTCAATCATCACAGCGTGAGATCAATTCTCTTAAACTTCAGAGATATCAATCCGTCCAGTTAGGAAGCGTAAACCATTGTGAGTCCATTTCAGCTGCTTTGGTGCAAATGAAAGTGATGACAGGTGCAACAGAGAGGCAGCAAGAGGACAGCCCCACAAAATGGAATGGATTTACAGGTGCCGGCCACGGACCACTGCTCTCTCTCCTTGTCCCTCCTGACTGACTTTTCTCTAGTTTTGCAGCCCATTCCTGCAGCCTATCAGGTTGCACAGGTAGTCCCACTCCTTCGAGATGGCGCATCCACACGTGCCGTCACAGCACAGTCTCAGAGTGTGGAGAAGATACTGGGAGATGACTGTTCACAAATTCTGGTCATGTCCCAAACTAAGGAGGAGATATTAAAGGCACTCAAAGAGGTTTTCCACTAAAACTTCATAATAGTGACAGTTTTGGGTCTCAAATATGAGAGCAGATCGCAACAGTCTGTGGCCGGCAGAATTATTCCTTTGATGGAAGAGGAAAACAGAGTCTTCTATATTTTATTTTTTATTTATTATTTTAAGTAGTTCCATCATCTCCCCAGTATGCATATTTGCTTTAGCAGTTTTGATCAGTCATTAACACTATATTTTTTTTGTATTTGAGCTTCATAGAGTGTAGATGTGGCTCAAAATGTAAAAATGTAAAAACAAAGCTTTGAATTGTGTATATATAAATGCACACGTGAAATTAAAATGATATGTATAACACTGTGACAAGTTTTCTTTCCTGAAATATTCCAGTCATCTGGCTTCTTAACAAAATGCAGACTTGAAGTGTTAATAATGTGCTTTTTCTGCTTTTATTAAGCTAAAATATTTCACCCACCACTGGTTATAATGCACACTTTTTAAACTTTAAGTTGGAAACTTTATGTTGAACAGGTGCCTCTAATATTATACTAGAAGATGTTGCTGCTATTTACTTTACCCCCAGAAATGATTGCTTTTGTTGAGCGTAGCCTCTTGACTGAGCGCAGAGCTCAAAGTGATTTAGTTCAATGATTCCCGGGTCCCGAGCTCTCCCATGAGGGGTCACAGGATGACCAAGAAGGATGTCGCACATTGTTTCCAAGGCTGAAAACATTCAGTATATTTGAATACTGCATAATGTCACCTCTTCAGGACTCTTCACAGTTTGAAAAAACTTTTTTTTTCTGGCCATGATGTGACTGTGCTGCAGTCATTTCTAATATACTCATATATTACAACTATACTCAGCCACAGATGGGTTTTCAACCCGTGTCAGTGACTTGTGGTAACCCTTCAAAAACAAGACCGATAACACATACAGCAAGAAAAAGGCACACAGCTTTAGTTTCAGATAATTTGGCACATAGGCACAAAAATAAGTAGTAACGTTAAAACTAAAATAAGGTCACTGAATATCTTTATATAGAAAAAGTTATTTACAATATATTTTTTTGGTGCACAAACAAGGATCCTGAAGTACACAGTAACATTGATCCAATACATCTAGGCATGTAAAAATAGCAGTGTGAATATAGTAAAGTATTGACTTCAAATGTAAAGCTATTGCATATTTAGACCCCTGCCATACAGGGTTTAGCTGCTGTGTTTAACGCTTTTTTAAAAACTACGTTAAAATTTCAGCCGTGCTTTCTAGCTCATCCCAGATCTGTGAGCTTCTACAGGTCACACTGGAGTTTCTACATTAAAGTTTGCATTTCTTTCCCTTCGAGAGTCGTTTTCACCTCGTGTTGTGTGAGAAGAAGAGCGTAAAGAGTCTAAATACTTGTGAAAAATGCTACACAAATGAAGGAGCAGAATGACTGTTTCTCTGCTGCTCTATAATAGAGCCTCTTAGATATGGATGTACCGCATATGGATGTTAGAGTACAAAGTAAATTCCTGATAAAAGCATTCCAGTCTCATTTTCAAATGCGCTGGTAAATAAAGAGAGGTCTTATCGTGCCATTGTTCATCAGAAACTCTTCCTTGTAGGTGTGTTTGACTTCCTGCTGAATCTGATTCACGTGTTCTTTTCTCTGGAGATTTATTGCCCTGTGACACACCTTACATGGAGCTGGCACAGTTTGTCTGATCAAAATAAGGTCAGGGGTGATAATACTGTGCATGGATATGTGTGTGTGTGTGTTTGTGTGTGTGTGTGTGTGTGTGTGTGTGTGTGTGTGTGTGTGTGTGTGTGTGTGTGAGGTTTTTATTTGTAAATAGGAGTAAGAAAACAATCAGATTAAGTTGAGCGACTGAAAAGAACATGACAGAAAAAGAGAAAAGCCTGCAGGATTCATGCAGGATTATGGCCTCTCGTTTCGCAGTCTTACCTGCGCGATGCACGTGTAGCTGTTTGTCTCATCGTTCACTAGGTGACAGCAGCGAGTCCAACAAGAGAGTCAAAGCAAAGTTATAACTTCACATCCTGCAGCTTTTTAACCAGAAACTAAAGCAGACTTATCTTTCTGTGCGTTTAGCACAGAACTATGCAAAATGAACCACTGGTTTGGAACTCTTAGGCACTCTGAAAACTCAGGAGCTGCTGTCAGAGTCATGCAAATCTGCCCAAAGTTGACCCGTTTAACAGTCGCTAATACATAACTAGTGAATAAATGCTGTTTCTCTGTTCAGGTAGATGGAACATCTGCATGCTTTGCACACTCTCCGAAACATTTGGCTACAGCTGTGCTTCCAGGAAGGACCGCGGGATGCTGGAAGCGCCTGTGCAAATGATTTCGGACTCACAAAAACTCGCAAAAAATAGACGCTTTATTCCAGAGAAGTGAAATGAAACACAGAAACATTCCCTGTCCGTTGAGTCCTGCTGGGTCCAATGGAGACAGTAAGCCTTTAGCAGCTCTGAGTTGGAGTTGTGTGGAATGAACTAATCTATATCTGTTTCAGTCAGTCAGATGTTTCTGAGGCGCAACCAAACCTTGCCTCAGAAACATCTTTGCGGCTCTCTTGTTGATTGAAGAGCAGCTTTCTTTTCATGCCTCGATGTGCTTTTTGGCTCATTTACTTTCAGAGTCAATCTGCCCGACCGCAGCACCGCTGTCCACCTCTTTGCTCGTGTTAGTGGGCAAGAATCTTTATTCTGAAGGTTTTTTAGATGTTTAAGGATTTGTTTTAATAGCCAACAAACTAGGATAAGTTGACAAATTTAAAAAATGTATCACATATATTATATTTAAATACAGAAATCTATGGCAGCACTAAATCTAAAAATACTGAATACAGCCATTAGAGGAAGCGATACTGTAAAATGCATTATTTTTTTAAAAAAAATCTACCAGTTTAAGTTGTGACAAATGATGACCAGAGTTTTTGTGTTTCCACCTGATGCCATAGAGATAGCAGGTCAGTCCCTGTTGGCTGTTGCTTCGATTCCTGAGTCAATATTGACCACCAGCCAAGAGTTGAGCAAAGCTGCAGGTGCACCTGGGAGGAGGACCACCAGGAGAACATCATCAGCTACAAACGCACACACCTATTAAACAAATAACTTAAATACACTTTCATTAGTGGCATGTGGCCGGGATTCGCTCTCATACTGTGTATTAAGGAGCACAGTTTTTTGCATGCGCCACATTTTCACAGCATTTATATGGAAGCCTGAGAAAAACAAAACTTTTCAGATTCAATTTTCTACAAAATTACGGTAGAAAAAAGAAAAATAATTTTATTTTAGCTTGTCCTTTAAAATAAATAAACCAGACTAAGCTCTTGTTTAATTTTAAGGATTCTTATTACTTCAGTTTTACATTCAACCAGAGCACGGTACCATGAATAAAAAAGAAATAAACATCATTAAAGGAACTGTTGCCCACTGGTCAATAAAATCCCATCTTTGTGTTTAGAAACCACGTGTGATTAATGAGGAGTGGATCTGAGTGGTCGTACAGTAGCCTTCAGTCATAGCCTGCTTCATGCTGCTTTGTGACTCTAAAGGGGTCCATAATAGACTAAATGAACATCAGGTCATATTTAATAAGACTTGATACTAACTTGAACACATCAGAAAAGTGTTTCCTGAGGACACGGATCATGTGAGCACTAGGGTCAATTTTGAATTTTTGTCACCTTTGCTGGTCATTACAAATAATCCAGGTTTGAGATTACCCAGAATCTGTGCCCATCTTTCTTATACAGTCTATGCCAAAACATGGCATAGGACACATAACTCATATATAGTCTTTTCCAGCTAAAATAAAACCTGCAGCATGTGCAGTGAATTCACTAACGACCACGAAGGTTAATGTCCATGTTTGAATTTTTGCAACGTAATGACAGTGATGTAGCATACTAGAGGATATAAAAGGGAAAAAGTGAAGCTCTAGAGGAAAGATTCTGACAAGAAGTGCTGAGGAACCAGGACATGCTAACAATAAGCGGGCTACAGGACCACGGCATAAGCGGACAAGAGATGAGAATAGGGACCTGTTGGAATGCTACTACACATAACCCCAGTGAATGGGGTCACATTCATGGCTATGCTGGAAGCCTGGACGCTCCGTGGCCGATTATCAAGACTGAGTGCGCCCAAACTTTTGACTACAAGGTAGAGGTAAGGCAGAGGAGGTGGGGTTGGATGAACAGGTCAACCAAACTGACCAATTAATCCAGACTGTGATCCCTGAGTCTAACCAGTTCAGTTTTCTGCCTAAACCTAATCCAACTTCAACCAAAGCACTGATGTAACATAAAACAATTTAAATGTCATTCTTCATATAATGTTTAAAATGTGATTTCTTAGGAAATGCCTTGAGGGAATTTCTTGAAATTTGTCACAAATGTTCACCTTGCCTCATAGATGAACTGATTGTAATTTGGTTGTTAAAGGTCATAGGTCAATGTCAATATGACTGCAAAATGTTCTGCACATATATTTCTGGCTTTATAATCTGTGCAGCAAAAAGCATCTTTTATTCTTTGACAGTCAACTCGATACGGAATAATTCCTAGTAATGGATTGGATAGAAACAGGAAACTGCAATATGACCCTGAGGCTGTTATTCTGTTTTCTGATTGATGTTTGAAAGAAAGTTTAAACCTGTGCACTGGCTGCTAAAACTTGCAGGTTAAGGGAGTGTTATAGGACGGGTGATTTTATACCAGGCTATGGGCTTGAGGAACTCCAGGGGCAATGATGGTCATGCTGGTTCTGTAAGGTCAAAAGCATAAAATCACAGTGAGTACTGGCTTAGTTACAGTCAAAGTGTGGGAGTACCAGACTCCTGAATGTTGGATAGAGGTGGGCATACATAATGCAAAGGGTGGAACATTTTTATTCACATGGAAAACCCCAAATATGCTGCATCTATTTGGTGATTTTATGCGTTATCGCTGCAGGGAAATAAGAAAAACAGTCAACATAAGAGACATTAAGACATAACCAAACAACACTGAGACAGAAACCAGTTTGATGTGGTGTGACTAACAGCCAGACCTCAAAGCCGTTTTAATCTGATTCGATTTAACAAAAGGAAAGAGGAAAAGCTCAATCCCTGACTACACACATGCCTTGTGTAGTCTCAAGAGCAAATACAGCCCAGAGACTTTCAAGTCCTGATCCAGATTCAAACCCACAGAAACACGCAGTCACACAAGTATGCACACACGCCGCTGCGGTGCTTGTTTACAAAGCCAACAATGTCGCTGTGACGCCGTGCAGCTACAGACCTGCAGCCACAAGCTGCCCCAACTCTCCCAGTGCAGGATCATTCACAGGTCATGTTTATGAACTGGGAGGAGTGGATGGATGCCAGCATCTTCCGTCACTTTCCTCGTCCTTATCTTTGCTTGTATCACTCAGCTGCACACTTAAACCATTCTCTCCCCGTCCTTCTGTGCGTGTGTGCATGCGTGTGCTGCAGTTTAGCCTGTGATTTGTGAGTGTGGTGATGAAATCTTATTACAGTGATAGTGATCAAAGCTGCTGCCCCATCCAGTGAAGAGAAACTGTGATGTAATCAGTCTGACCACTGATAGATGGGGAGTGGGGGAGGGGCAACATGACAACTTGTCGTTATCATAAAGTAGTCCAAAAATTCACATAATTAATGAGGTCTTGTGTGGGGAGTTGACAGAAGAGATGGATACTGGAATCTAGTGTATTTAATCTTAGACTCTTTAGTTTCAGGATAGTCTTTTTTTTTTTCTTCATTTTGAGTCACCTGAGACGTTTTCTAAAGATCAGTGATGTTAGAAAGTTATAAACAAGCAGACTCGAAGTGTAGCAGAGAAAATTACCATGACAGGTTAGGGGAATTATAGTTCTGAGGAAATATACTTATATGCTAAATCTTTGCATTTTAGTATCATTACCTTTTAAATCAAAGCAAACCATTTTGCTAACAATGTCAACAAAGTTTAAGCATGTTGCCTACCATTTCTGGCCGTTTGCTCCTCATTGTGAACGTATAGCCTTAAATTTAAATGGGACAAGAGTAACATGTTGGTAGTTTTGGTGAACTTGGTAAAGCTCCTGTTTCTTTTATGGTTGTTAGGTTTTGTCGGGTCAGTTTAGTTTTCTGTGGTATATTTGAGGTTTCTGTAATTATAGTAAGGATTTTATGGTTGTGCTTATTGTTTCTAGTTTAATCTCTATAGTCTATGTTTAGTTTTTTAGTTTTGCTCTTTTGTATTTTAGTTTCATCAGTTTCTATGTGAGTACCCATTTAGTTAGTTTCTGTTTTTATTTTGCTACTCCTGTCTCTGCTTCCTGTCTCTGGTGCCTTGTTAGTTTTACTTCCTTTATTATTGTCTTAATTAGTTTCAGCTGTGTCCTGTTACCCGGGTGTTTCCACTCTCACAGAGTACCTCCTGTGTCTATTCAAAGCCTCAGTTTGCATCTGTTCTTTGTTGAGTCATACTGTCCCCCACCCCAGTGTGTGCTCTCTGTGGATTTATGTAATTCTTGGATTACCTGCATTGCCTCAATTAAGGTTCACTTTCTGTTTAAGTTGGTCTCTAAATTCTGCATTTGGGTCTGCAACCTGCAAACCTTGACAGTTTCCTTAGCTTTTTTTGACCCATACACGACCCGACTCTACAACTGATTGCAGCAGATTGCTACACCTCCTTGAGCCTGGTTCTGCTTGAGGTCACTTCCTTCTTTCCACTGTCGCCAGGTGCCTCTCATAAAGGATCATCTGATTGTTGGAGTTTTCTCTCAAATAGTGCAGGGTCTTTCCCTTGCGATATGTAAATGACTTAAGATAACTGTTGTTGGCGCTATATAAATGTATTTGAACTGAATTTAACCTACGCCCACAGGGATGCTGATTTTCATCCTAGCTCTGGCTGTTGCGTATGGCGGTGTCCCCTAGTGCACAGCAGCAATACGTAACTGAACGAGTTAGCCACATAACACA